>CM060948.1:11279443-11389443 GCA_030765055.1 Mantis religiosa
TATTATTATTATTATTATTATTATTATTATTATTATTATTATTATTATTATTATTATTATTATTATTATTATTATTATTATTATTATTATTATTATTATTATTATTATTATTATTATTATTATTATTATTATTATTATTATTATTATTATTATTATTATTATTATTATTATTATTATTATTATTATTATTATTATTATTATTATTATTATTATTATTATTATTATTATTATTATTATTATTATTATTATTATTATTATTATTATTATTATTATTATTATTATTATTATTATTATTATTATTATTATTATTATTATTATTATTATTATTACTATTATTATTACTATTATTATTATTACTATTATTATTATTACTATTATTATTATTACTATTATTATTATTACTATTATTATTATTACTATTATTATTATTACTATTATTATTATTATTATTATTATTATTATTATTATTATTATTATTATTAGTATTATTATTATTATTATTATTATTATTATTATTATTATTATTATTATTATTATTATTATTATTATTATTATTATTATTATTATTATTATTATTATTATTATTATTATTATTATTATTATTATTATTATTATTATTATTATTATTATTATTATTATTATTATTATTATTATTATTATTATTATTATTATTATTATTATTATTATTATTATTATTATTATTATTATACCAGAGTGTCGAGTACACTAAGAGACTACTAAAGTCGAAAGTTAACCCTGCAAAAATGAAAGTCGGAATATCTGCGCTAAAAACGCTAAATAAAACGGGCAGTTACTTCTGGAATCAGAAAGCCAAGGTGAACTCGAAAAAGTTTGTGAAGCAATAACTGAAACATGCGGGTTAGAACTCGAAAGTTATTTGCCGAAGCTCAGGAATCCCAGAATCATTATATTTAATGTTCCAGAGGATATTACCATAGACAATGCAACAGAAGCCATAGTCAATCAGAATTCAGATCTGAAATTAAGCGAAAGTGACATAATTCCCAAATTCGTGTTTGCAGATAGAAGGAAAAACAAGAATTTGGTAATAGAAGCACGTCACAAGTTCGTAGGTGCATTTCGGGCAGGAAACTTAAACTAGGCTGGCACATATGTAATAGTGACGACTACCTTTCCGTTACACGTTGCCATAATTGCTGTAAATCCCATCATAGAGCCCAGGAATGCACAGGGGAACAAGTAAGTCCACATTGCTCTGGAAATCATAGAATGAAAGATTGCCAAGCACCTAAAGAAAATCATAGACGCATCAATTGCATAAATTATAACAAGTACAATGGATCAATGCCTATAAGTGAGAACCAGTCATCGCTTGATAAAAGCTGCCAATGCTATAAAACTGCCCTGAAGAAGAATATGGAAAGAATCGACTATTAACATGGATGGTCTCGCGGACAGAGGAAAGAATTATCTACGATGTGTACAGGTTAATTTGCAACATAAAAGAGTAGCAATGAATAATATTATATATAATATGAACAACAGTAGCATTGACCTTGCCTTTATACAAGAACCTTACACCATACACAGTAATGTGGCGGGAGTGCCTAAATCTCTAAGAATCTATGAGAGTGGAAAGGGAAGGAAAAGGTCAGCACTGCTTATAAATAACAAAGACATAGATGCCATTCTTATTACACAGCTCTCTGACGAAGACACTGTCGTCGCAGAAATAACATACAAAAGAATGAAGTTTTACGCAGCTTGTTTATATTTCGATTCCACAGAAGATATCGAGGTAAATTTGAGGAACATAGAACGAATTACAAACTATACAAAGGGGAGTGGTTTACTTATAGCAGCCGACAGTAATGCCAGAAGTAAAACGTGGTATGACGTCACAACAAATCACAGGGGGACAGCAATGGAAGATTTTCTAACAGTGTCCAACTTAAACATAGTGTCACCCAATTAGGGAAAGGGATGACCGGCGACCGCTGGAAGGACCCCGAGACAGCTGGGGCACGCCCACTCATCAGTCTCTGTCACTAACTGAGGGGGAAGGTTGGAAGAAGTGTCGCTTGCGCTGCCGGCCCCTTCCCTCTCTTCCACGGCCATCTGGAACCTTCCTTTGGAAACCAGAGACTTCTAGAAAAACAGTGACATTCCTATAAAAAAGGGTTTCAGAGAGACAGTGAGTCAGTCAGTTCTTGGTGTAAGGACGCAGTGCTAGTGAGAAGACCGTACGTAATTACGAGTGCAATTGTAACGGACGAACTGGTGAATCGTAATTGTGTGCATTACGTAATTTTATGTAATTGGCAAGTGTTTAACTGTAAGTCGGTGGAAATAAAGAACACTTTTGAGTGGTGAAATTGGACTTTTCATTTCACGAACCCACAAAGTCACACTGGTGTCAGGAAGCGGGAAGATAACATCACCGAGCATTGCAACCATGGACGCGGCATTGGAGAAAATTTTGGAGAAGATGATGGAAATGAAGGCGGAACTGACAGAAATGAAGACGGCAAATGAAAACCTCGCTGCAAAAACAGAAGCGGCAAACGACAGCATCACCGGGAAGATGGAAGAAATGAAGGCCGAATTAACAGCGAAGACGGAAACGGCTAACAGCAACTTGGCCACGACAATGACCTCAAAGATGGCCGAACTGACCACGGAAATGAAGGTGGCGAACGAGGCTCTCGCCGCCAAATTTGAAGAACAGTTGGCCGGCGTGAGGGATGACGTGACGGAGCTGGGCAAGCGGATGGGCCAAGTGGACGAGCGCGTCGAGGACCTAGCGAGCCGCGTTAACGACCTGGAAGGGAAAGCCGACGGCAGCGTGAAGTCCCTGAACGCCATGGTGGAGGACGTCGTCGGCAGGAAGCTGAAGGATTTGAAGGCCGACTCGCCGGGACGCGACACAACATCTGCGCGCGTCAAACCTCCCAAGTATGACGGCGCGTCAACGTTTGAGGTCTTCCGCCGCCAGTTCGACACAGTGGCCAGGCACAACGGATGGTCAATGGAGGAGGAGGCCACACAGTTAATACCCAGCCTCCAGGGAAGAGCCGCGGAAGTCCTAAACGCGGTGCAGACGACGGCGGCGCCCAAGGACATCTGGGAAGCCCTGGAGGATCGCTTCGGGAACCACCGCTTAGCCGCAGCATACCGCAGCCAGCTAAAGGCAAGGTCACAGCAGCCGGGGGAGACGCTGCAGGAGTTCGCCATTGCGATCGAGCAGCTGGCTAGCAAGGCTTTGGTTGACCTGCCACTGGAGTTCGTATCCCGGGAAACCGCCTACAATTTTGTCGACGGGGTACGGGACACAGAGATTCGTCAGCGCCTAATGCTCGGGGAATATAAAACCATCCACGAGGCGCTGACAGCGGCATTAAGGATGGAGGCGGCCAAAATAACATCCATCCCGACGTCGAGAACGAGGAGTGTCCGCTACGCCGGAGACAGAAGACCAGCTGAGGGACGCCGGCGGACACCTAGTGGCCTGTGTTGGGGGTGTGGACAGCCCGGACACCTGCAGAGAGACTGCCCACACCAGGAAGAGCAGCCGGAAAACGAGTAAGGGCCGTCGTGGAGAGGGGCACGTCGGCGCCATCACCACCATCCCCTCGAGTGACACTGCGCGCCGTCAGCCGACGTATGGATGACAGCCTCATCGCGGACGGTTGGATAAGAGGAAAGCCGTGCCGCGTGCTGGTGGACACCGGGGCGGCCGTGACCATCATCAGACCTGACGTGGCGAAGGGTTTGCCGACAAGGAAGCCAAGCCGGCCATACCAGCTTGTCACGGCATCGGGCGACACCTTGCCTGTGGAGAGGGAGGCCCTGCTGGAGCTGAACTTGGGACGGAGTGCCGTGCGTCTGTGGGTGGTCGTCGCGAAGGTGGCTGAGGAGGTGATTCTGGGACTCGATGCCCTCAGGAGCCACGAGGCGACGGTCGACGTCGGCAAGAAGGTCCTGAGGCTTAACGGAGAAGAGGTTATACTCCGTCAACCTAAAGAGCGCCTTGGAATTTGCAGGGTCGTCTTGGACGAAGACGTGGTTGTCCCCGCGAGGAGCGAGGTGGTGGTGACGGCGCGACTGGACGGCCAGAGAACCAGGAACATGATGCTGGACCAGAAGACGCCTGTAAACGGACTGTGTGTAGCCAGGGCATTGCTGCCGTGCCGAGAGGAGGTGCCCGTGAGACTGCTAAATCCTACGGACGCCGATCACGACGTCCAGGCCGGGACGGAGTTGGGAATGTGCGAGCCCGTGGTGAGCGTAACAGCTATCGACGAGACACAGGAGCCGGCGCCGAAGCAACACCTGGGGCCCCGGCTAGAAGGCTTGGTGGAGAGGGCGGCCGACCACCTGACCACAGAACAGCTGGAGAAGGTTCGACAGCTGCTAAGGCGGTATCAGCGCGTCTTCAGCCAAGGTGATAGTGACTACCGCCGCACGGACAAAGTGCTTCACCGCATCGACACCGGGGACGCCCGGCCTATTCGGCAACCACATAGACGCCTTCCGCTGGCGAAGCAAGGGGCGGTACGAGACATGCTGGAGGACATGAGATTCAGGGGACTGATTGAAGAGTCTGACAGCCCTTGGTGTTCCCCTGTAGTCTTGGTGACAAAGAAGAACGGCGAGCTGCGCTTCTGCGTAGACTACAGAAAGTTGAACGCCGTCGCCCGGAAGGACTGTTTTTCCTTACCCCGGATTGACGACACCCTGGACACGCTAGCTGGTGCACAGTGGTTCTCGACCCTGGACCTGAAGTCGGGCTACTGGCAGGTAGCTCTAGACCCGAGAGACAAGGAGAAGACTGCATTCTCGACGGGCCAAGGGCTCTGGCAGTTCACGGTTATGCCCTTTGGCCTCTGCAACGCACCAGCTACCTTCCAGCGCCATGCCCTTTGGCCTCTGCAACGCACCAGCTACCTTCCAGCGCCTTACGGAGTCAGTGATAAGAGGGCTGACTTACGATGCCTGCCTGCTATACCTGGACGACATCATCATCGTCGGGAAGACTTTTGAAGATCACCTCGAGAACCTGAGTAAGGTGCTACAGAGACTGCAAGCGACCAACTTGAAGCTGAACGCGAAGAAGTGCCAGCTCTTCCGCAAGGAAGTTAACTACTTGGGCCACATAGTCTCGGCAACCGGAGTGGCCACAGACCCGGAGAAGACACAGGCTGTGAGAGATTGGCCTCGCCCAAAGGATAGGAAAGAGTTGCGCAGTTTCCTGGGGCTGTGCAGATATTACCGCCGCTTCATAAAGGGGTTCTCCAACATCGCAAAACCCCTCACCCGCCTGACGGAGGAACACCGGCCTTATGTGTGGACAGAGGACGCCGAAAACGCTTTCCAGCACCTAAAGGAGACCCTGTGCAGTGCTCCAATTTTGGGTTTCCCACAACCGGGTGGCGCCTTCATTGTGGACACCGACGCCAGCGACCATTGCATTGGAGGTGTCCTGTCGCAGATCCAGGACGGCCATGAGCGGGTGATAGCCTATTACAGCAAGACGCTATCCAAGGCAGAGAAGAACTACTGCGTCACCCGACGGGAGTTACTGGCGGTAGTAAAGACATTGGAGCACTTCCACAAGTACCTGTACGGTCAGCCATTCCACCTGAGGACTGACCATTCCGCCCTAACCTGGCTATTGACCTTTAAGAACCTGGAAGGCCAGACAGCACGTTGGGTCCAGAGGCTGCAGGAGTACGACTTCACCTCGGAACATCGTAGAGGGAAGAGCCACGGTAACGCAGACGCCATGTCCCGAAGACCCTGTCCAGAAGAGTGCGGCCAGTGCACAAGAGTGGAAGAGAAGGAGCGTGCCGCAGCAGTCCGAGTAGTTGTGGCAGTGCCTGCTGAAGGCTGGGATAGCGCAGGCCTGAGGAGGGAGCAGCTGGCGGACGCAGACTTGGGACCACTCTTGAGGGAAGTGGAGGCAGGGATGAGACCAACCTGGGAAGACATCGCACCGAGGAGCGCCACCTACAAGTCGTACTGGGCCCAATGGGACTCGTTGAAGACCAGAGAGGGCGTGCTGTTCCGGGTATGGGAATCACCCGATGGGAAGACGCAGAGAGAGCAGTTGGTACTTCCCCGGAGTAAGGTCCCGGAAGTCCTGGAGGAAGTGCACGCCGGTACTTCGGGAGGACAAGTGGGAGCGAACCGAACGATTGACAAACTACGGCAGCGCTACTACTGGCTGAGACTCCGAGCAGATGCTGAGAGATGGTGCCGTCAGTGTCACGTGTGCGCGGCGAGTCGTGGCCCCCAGACTAGGAGCCGGGGTCGCATGCAGCAGTACAACGTCGGAGCGCCATTCGAACGGATCGCCGTTGACATTGCTGGACCGTTCCCAGTTTCCGACCGAGGCAACAAGTACCTGATGGTGGTCGTGGACTATTTCACCAAGTGGCCGGAGGTGTATGTCATCCCAAACCAAGAGGCAAAGACAATCACAGACTGCCTCTTGGAGCAAGTGTTCTGTCGATTTGGGGTGCCGTTAGAGCTACACAGTGACCAGGGAACCAACTTTGAGTCCAACCTAATGAAGGAGGCACTACAAAGGCTTGGGGTGAACAAGACTCGCACTACGCCTCTACATCCCCAATCGGATGGCATGGTCGAAAGGTACATCAAGACCTTAGAGGAACACCTGAGGAAAGTCGTGGCCAGCCATCAGCGAGACTGGGACGTCAAGGTGCCACTGTTCTTGCTGGCCTATCGCTCGTCTACACACGACACAACTGGGATGACGCCAGCCAGGTTAATGTTCGGCCGAGGGTTACGCCTCCCTTGTGACCTGGCTTTTGGAAGCCCTCCGGAAGCGAAACAGCCAGCGACCGAGTACGTGGAGAACTTGGTGGACCATCTCCACGACATGCACGAGATGGCTCGCCAGAACATCCAGAAGGCGAGCGACCGCATGAAGACCAGGTATGACAGGCAAGCCAACAGCCAAGGGTTCCAGCAAGGTGACCTGGTCTGGTTGTACCGTCCTACCCGGACCAAGGGACGCTGCCCGAAGCTCCAGCAGCCATGGCAAGGACCGTACCGGGTGGTGAAGAGGATTAATGACGTGGTCTACCGCATCCAGAAGGTTCCCCGAGGGAAGATGTTGGTGGTACACCTGGATCGTCCAGCCCGCTACAATGGTGCTGTTCGCGACGACCAGCTTTGAGGAGGGAGTAGTATCACCCAATTAGGGAAAGGGATGACCGGCGACCGCTGGAAGGACCCCGAGACAGCTGGGGCACGCCCACTCATCAGTCTCTGTCACTAACTGAGGGGGAAGGTTGGAAGAAGTGTCGCTTGCGCTGCCGGCCCCTTCCCTCTCTTCCACGGCCATCTGGAACCTTCCTTTGGAAACCAGAGACTTCTAGAAAAACAGTGACATTCCTATAAAAAAGGGTTTCAGAGAGACAGTGAGTCAGTCAGTTCTTGGTGTAAGGACGCAGTGCTAGTGAGAAGACCGTACGTAATTACGAGTGCAATTGTAACGGGTAATTACGAGTGCAATTGTAACGGACGAACTGGTGAATCGTAATTGTGTGCATTACGTAATTTTATGTAATTGGCAAGTGTTTAACTGTAAGTCGGTGGAAATAAAGAACACTTTTGAGTGGTGAAATTGGACTTTTCATTTCACGAACCCACAAAGTCACAATAGTGAATACTGGGTCGGAGCCTACATTTGAAACTAGAAGAGGCAGCAGTTATGTCGACCTAACTGTTGTTAACAACAAGTTGTTAAGGTATGTCAGTGAGTGGACCTGTGGCTCCGTAGAAAGCTGCTCCGATCACAAGCTTTTAACTTTCAAACTTACAAAGCAGATTGAAAAGACATCTACAATTGGAATCGATCACACGAGAGCAAAGTATATAGTAAGGAATGAAGATTTCAAGAAATTCGACAGTATTTTCCTTTCCACGGTGATATCTAAATTCAATTGTCACTATAATGAAGAAAACTTGCAGAAAGTAGATCAGGAACTAAGCAGCACAGTGGCAAGTCACACTGAAGCAGAGGAAATGTAAACCTCGCCTTTTCATGTATCATAACAGCTAGTAATGCAACCTTCAAAGTTTCAACAGGTGCTAAACAGGCGATAAAAAGGAAGACGGTATCTTGGTGGACAGACGAACTTACTATATTAAGAAAAAGGGCAAATGCACTGCGGAGGAGATACCAAAGAACTGTCACCGGTGAAAATCTACGACAGGAGAGGAAAGAAAAATACCTGGATGGGAAAAGGGAATACGAAAGGAAAATGAGAGATGCAAAACTGAAGTCATGGAAAGCGTTTTGCACAATAAGTGACGATGCCAATCCTTGGGGTTCAGTATATAAAATAGCTTCCGGCAAACTCCGAACTGGTGTGAGATTGACTACATTACAAAAAGATGATGGAACATTTACCACAGATACTGAAAATACAATCAAGCATATGTTAGAGCACTTTGTACCCGAAGACAATCAAGATAGTGACAACGAATTGCACAAACAAATTAGGAAAGAAATTGAAGAACCCATCAGTACTAATGATGATAAACCTTTCACAACTGCAGAAATCATCATTAATATGCAAAAATTTAATCCAAAGAAATCTCCTGGGAAGGACTGCTTATCTAGCGACATAATTACAAGAGCTTTCCAAAATCTCCCTCTATTCTTCACGCAAGTATACAACACGTGTTTAAAGAAGGGATGCTTTCCAAAAGATTGGAAGCAGTCTATTGTCATTCCAATAATTAAGCCCGGAAAAGAAGACTGCCAAGATGCATCAAAATACAGACCAATAAGCCTATTAAATATCGGAGGTAAACTACTAGATAAACTGATGATTGACAGAATACTACACCATATGTACAGCAATAATTTGTTACACAATAACCAGTTTGGATTTACCCCCCAAAGGAGAGCAGTTGACGCTGCAATGGAAGTTAAATCTTTCATCGATAAATGCTCGAAGTCAAAACAATGCGTAGTAGTCACTAGTCTTGATGTCAAAGGTGCCTTTGATGCAGCTTGGTGGCCTAGCATACTCAAGAATCTAAGGCAGCTTAGATGCCCTAAGAATTTATATAATTTAGCAGTGAATTACTTCAGCAACAGAAGAGCAGTATTTTCAGTGAACAACTATACAGCAGAAAGAGAAGTACAGAAAGGCTGCCCACAAGGATCATGCTGTGGTCCAGGTTTCTGGAACATAATGTACAATTCGATGCTGAATTTAGAATATGATCACCGGACAAGAGTGATCGCCTTCGCAGACGACCAGGTAGTAATGACAAGAGGAGCATACAAATCAGAAGCAGAGAGCGTTGCAAATCACGATCTTAGAAAAATCCAAAAATGGGCTGATGATAACAAAATTCAATTTAACCAAAAGAAATCCAAGGTTCTGTTTATCACAAGAAGAAATGTAGATAGGGATGTCAACATATTTTTGAATCATCATAAACTTAACCAAACCGAAGAAATAAAATACCTCGGAATATATTTAGATAGCAAATTTAACTTCAACGCGCACATTGAATATACTGCAGACAAAACAATCTCGTTGGTTCATATGCTAGCAAGAACAGCAAAGCTACAATGGGGGCTAGGTCACAAAGCACTTAAGACAATCTATGAAGGTGCTATAGTCCCTGTCTTGACATACGGAGCTCCTATGTGGATAGATGCGATACGGAAGAATAAAAATATTGCAAAATATAGAATAATTCAAAGATTAACCAACATAAAAATGACGAAAGCATATAGAACTCTCCCGTATGATGCATCGTGCGTACTAGCTGGAGTATGTCCTATAGAAATAACTATAGAGGGAAAACTCCAAATATATCTGGCAACAAAAAGTCACATAGCAGACTTCGACAAACCATTAGAAGTGAAACACTGGCGACATCCTGCCGAAGTGGCAACGATTCAGGAGGTGAACAAAGATAACATATATAGAATGGAAGCGTACACAGATGGAAGTAAAATGGGGGAGAAAGTTGGCGCAGCAGGAATTATATTTGAAAACGGAATTATGACACACCAGTTAAAATTCAAATTGCATGACCACTGCACCAACAATCAAGCCGAACAACTTGCTATTTTAAAAGTACTAGAGAAATTAGAAGAACTATATTATGCCAGTTTAATAGATAGAAAATAGATAGAATCAGATAGAAACGGAACCGTTGCCATATACACTGACAGCAGAATTACTATAGATCTACTGAGAAACAACTGGTAAAGAAATCGACTAATAGAATCTAACAAAGACAAACTTCTTGCACTAAATCATTTAAATTGGATCATCCACTTTGGCTGGGTTAAAGGCCACTGCGGAATAGAAGGGAATGAACTAGCAGATAGGCTTGCAAAACGCGCTGCTATCGAAGATAGTGAAATAGTGTACGACAAAATACCAAAAGACGTAATTGTAACGAGAGCGAAGGAATATGGACTCAACAGGTGGCAACAAGTCTGGACGAACACAACGAAAGGTGCAGTGACTAAAGCATTCTTCCCGTTAGTGAAAAACAGATTGCGTCAAAAGATTCCAATATCCCCAGAACTCACTACAATGTTAACTGGCCATGGAAAATTAAATGCATACCTATACCGATTTAGAATAATAAATAACCCACTCTGTCCTTGCGGAGAAGAAGAACAGTCCGTTAACCACGTAATATTTAATTGCAGAAGACTTGATGAACAAAGACTAGAATTGGCAAAAAGTGTAACATGCAATGTGGGGAAATGGCCTACCACAACCGAGAAGATTGCGAGTAATCACCTGAAGTCGTTCGTAAAATTTGCAACTTCTATAAAAATCACGGACATGGACTGAAGGATTTGGAGTGTAATAACGACAAATTGTGAACTCTATACAATCAACTTACTCCGGTTTCATCATAATCTTACAATTAACTAAAACATAAAGGACTACTTCTACAAATATGACATGTATTTAGATTGAAATAATTACAAATTGTGAACTCACAGAAATCAGCTAGAAGAATAGACTCAATTTAATGTACATAGTGTCTAAAACACAGAATAACCTAATGTAAAATTGTTGTAATGTTTACAATTACTAATTCAAAATAGGACATGTAACTATAAAGCATGTAGTATTACTATGTAATGGAGCATGCTGTTGATATCAATAAAGCAAAAAAAATTTATTATTATTATTATTATTATTATTATTATTATTATTATTATTATTATTATTATTATTATTATTATTATTATTATTATTATTATTATTATTATTATTATTATTATTATTATTATTATTATTATTATTATTATTATTATTATTATTATTATTATTATTATTATTATTATTATTATTATTATTATTATTATTATTATTATTATTATTATTATTATTATTATTATTATTATTATTATTATTATTATTATTATTATTATTATTATTATTATTATTATTATTATTATTATTATTATTATTATTATTATTATTATTATTATTATTATTATTATTATTATTATTATTATTATTATTATTATTATTATTATTATTATTATTATTATTATTATTATTATTATTATTATTATTATTATTATTATTATTATTATTATTATTATTATTATTATTATTATTATTATTATTATTATTATTATTATTATTATTATTATTATTATTATTATTATTATTATTATTATTATTATTATTATTATTATTATTATTATTATTATTATTATTATTATTATTATTATTATTATTATTATTATTATTATTATTATTATTATTATTATTATTATTATTATTATTATTATTATTATTATTATTATTATTACTATTACTATTACTATTACTATTACTATTACTATTACTATTACTATTACTATTACTATTACTATTACTATTACTATTACTATTACTATTACTATTACTATTACTATTACTATTACTATTACTATTACTATTACTATTACTATTACTATTACTATTACTATTACTATTACTATTACTATTACTATTACTATTACTATTACTATTACTATTACTATTACTATTACTATTACTATTACTATTACTATTACTATTACTATTACTATTACTATTACTATTACTATTACTATTACTATTACTATTACTATTACTATTACTATTACTATTACTATTACTATTACTATTACTATTACTATTACTATTACTATTACTATTACTATTACTATTACTATTACTATTACTATTACTATTACTATTACTATTACTATTACTATTACTATTACTATTACTATTACTATTACTATTACTATTACTATTACTATTACTATTACTATTACTATTACTATTACTATTATTATTATTATTACTATTATTATTATTATTATTATTATTATTATTATTATTATTATTATTATTATTATTATTATTATTATTATTATTATTATTATTATTATTATTATTATTATTATTATTATTATTATTATTATTATTATTATTATTATTATTATTATTATTATTATTATTATTATTATTATTATTATTATTATTATTATTATTATTATTATTATTATTATTATTATTATTATTATTATTATTATTATTATTATTATTATTATTATTATTATTATTATTATTATTATTATTATTATTATTATTATTATTATTATTATTATTATTATTATTATTATTATTATTATTATTATTATTATTATTATTATTATTATTATTATTATTATTATTATTATTAATTATTATTATTATTATTATTATTATTAATTATTATTATTAATTATTATTATTATTATTATTATTATTATTATTATTATTATTATTATTATTATTATTATTATTATTATTATTATTATTATTATTATTATTATTATTATTATTATTATTATTATTATTATTATTATTATTATTATTATTATTATTATTATTATTATTATTATTATTATTATTATTATTATTATTATTATTATTATTATTATTATTATTATTATTATTATTATTATTATTATTATTATTATTATTATTATTATTATTATTATTATTATTATTATTATTATTATTATTATTATTATTATTATTATTATTATTATTATTATTATTATTATTATTATTATTATTATTATTATTATTATTATTATTATTATTATTATTATTATTATTATTATTATTATTATTATTATTATTATTATTATTATTATTATTATTATTATTATTATTATTATTATTATTATTATTATTATTATTATTATTATTATTATTATTATTATTATTATTATTATTATTATTATTATTATTATTATTATTATTATTATTATTATTATTATTATTACTATTATTATTATTACTATTATATTATTACTATTATTATTACTATTATTATTACTATTATTATTACTATTATTATTACTATTATTATTATTATTATTATTATTATTATTATTATTATTATTATTATTATTATTATTATTATTATTATTATTATTATTATTATTATTATTATTATTATTATTATTATTATTATTATTATATTATTATTATTATTATTATTATTATTATTATTATTATTATTATTATTATTATTATTATTATTATTATTATTATTATTATTATTATTATTATTATTATTATTATTATTATTATTATTATTATTATTATTATTATTATTATTATTATTATTATTATTATTATTATTATTATTATTATTATTATTATTATTATTATTATTATTATTATTATTATTATTATTATTATTATTATTATTATTATTATTATTATTATTATTATTATTATTATTATTATTATTATTATTATTATTATTATTATTATTATTATTATTATTATTATTATTATTATTATTATTATTATTATTATTATTATTATTATTACTATTATTATTATTATTATTACTATTATTATTATTATTATTACTATTATTACCATTATTATTACTATTATTACCATTTATTATTACTATTATTACCATTATTATTACTATTTTACCATTATTTATTACTATTATTACCATTATTATTACTATTATTACCATTATTATTACTATTATTACCATTATTATTACTATTATTACCATTATTATTACTATTATTACCTACTATTATTATTACTATTATTACTACTATTATTATTACTATTATTACTACTATTATTATTACTATTATTACTACTATTATTATTACTATTATTACTACTATTATTATTACTATTATTACTACTATTATTATTACTATTATTACTACTATTATTATTACTATTATTACTACTATTATTATTACTATTATTATTACTATTATTATTACTATTATTATTACTATTATTATTACTATTATTATTACTATTATTATTACTATTATTATTACTATTATTATTACTATTATTATTACTATTATTATTACTATTATTATTACTATTATTATTACTATTATTATTACTATTATTATTACTATTATTATTACTATTATTATTACTATTATTATTACTATTATTATTACTATTATTATTACTATTATTATTACTATTATTATTACTATTATTATTACTATTATTATTACTATTATTATTACTATTATTATTACTATTATTATTACTATTATTATTACTATTATTATTACTATTATTATTACTATTATTATTACTATTATTATTACTATTATTATTACTATTATTATTACTATTATTATTACTATTATTATTACTATTATTATTACTATTATTATTACTATTATTATTACTATTATTATTACTATTATTATTACTATTATTATTACTATTATTATTACTATTATTATTACTATTATTATTACTATTATTATTACTATTATTATTACTATTATTACTATTATTATTACTATTATTATTATTATTATTATTATATTATTATTATTATTATTACTATTATTATTATTATTATTATTATTATTATTATTATTATTATTATTATTATTATTATTATTATTATTATTATTATTATTATTATTATTATTATTATTATTATTATTATTATTATTATTATTATTATTATTATTATTATTATTATTATTATTATTATTATTATTATTATTATTATTATTATTATTATTATTATTATTATTATTATTATTATTATTATTATTAATATTATTATTATTATTATTATTATTATTATTATTATTATTATTATTATTATTATTAGTGTAACGCGGGCGCTGGAGCACCCTGTAAAGCAGCTGGCAGCGGAAGGTAGGGGAGGTTCGGTTAGCCACACCTCCCTCCTCGTTTGTCTTGTGGTGGTGACAGACTGTGGTCAGGGAAAAAAAACATGACTGTGTCGCCGGTTTTCTCTACACCTGTTTCTCGATCTTTCTGTTACTAGAACAATCCTGTAAACACGAGAAAACCGGCGATATTCCTATATAAAGAGAGCTACAGACAGACAGACGGAGTTAGTGAGTTGAGTTGGTTTTGGTTTAGTCAGTCAGTGAGTTGGTTTTGTCAGTGAGTGAGGAGACAGTCGCAGTTCTTGGTGTAAGAGTTAGTCAGTGACGTGTTAATGAACGAAAGGATTGTGCAACGGAAGACTGTACGTAACCGTGTATGAGTATCGGAGTTGATGTAATCGCGAGTACAAGGAAATTGTAACGGACGGACTGGTGAATTGTAACTGTGTGCAGCAAGTAATTTTGTGTAATTGGCAAGTGTTCAACTGTAAGTCGGTGGAAATAAAGAACATTGTTGAGTTTGTGTAATTGGACTTTTCATTTCACGAACCCACAAAGTCACATTGGTGTCAGGAGTGGGATATAACACAAAGTCACACCGGTGTCAGGAAGCGGGAAAACAACATCACCGAACATTACAACCATGGACGCGGCATTGGAAAATTTTTTGGAGAAGATGATGGAAATGAAGGCCGAACTAATCGGGAAGATGGAAGAAATGCGGGCCGAATTAACAGAGAGGCTGGAGACTAGAAATAACCTGGCCGCGGAACTGAAGCTGATCAGGACGGCTAGGGACAACATCGCCGAGAAGATGGAACAAATGAAGGCCGAGTTAACCACGGAAATGAGAGCAGCGAACGACGGTCTGGCTACCGAAATGAAGGTGGCGAACGAGGCTCTCGCCGCCAAGTTTGAGGAACGGTTGGCCGGCGTGGGGGATGACGTCACGAACCTGGGCACGCGGAAGGGTCAAGTAGACGACCGCCTTAATGATTTAGAGGAAAAGGCCGACAACATCGCAAAACCCCTCACCCGCCTGACGGAGGAAAACCGGCCTTATGTGTGGACGGAGGACGCCGAAGACGCTTTCCAGCACCCGAAGGGGACCCTGTGCAGTGCTTCAATTTTGGGTTTCCCACAACCGGGTGGCGCCTTCATTGTGGACACCGACGCCAGCGATCATTGCATTGGAGGTGTCCTATCGCAGATCCAGGACGGCCACGAGCGCACAAGAGTGGAAGAGGAGGAGCGTGCCGCAGCAGTCCGAGTAGTTGTGGCAGTGCCTGCTGAAGGCTGGGATAGCGCAGGCCTGAGGAGGGAGCAGCTGGCGGACGCAGACTTGGGGCCACTCTTGAGGGAAGTGGACGCAGGGACGAGACCGACCTGGGAGGACATCGCACCGAGGAGCGCCACCTACAAGTCGCACTGGGCCCAATGGGACTCGTTGAAGACCAGAGAGGGCGTGCTGTTCCGGGTATGGGAGTCACCCGATGGGAAGGCGCAGAGAGGACAGTTGGTACTTCCCCGGAGCAAGGTCCCGGTAGTCTTGGAGGAAGTGCACGCCGGTACTTCAGGAGGACACCTGGGAGCGAACCGAATGATTCACAAACTACGGCAGCGCTACTTCTGGCTGAGACTCCGAGCAGATGCTGGTGGTACACCTGGACCGCCTCGCACGCTACGATGGGGCTGTTCGGGGCGAACAGCTTTGAGGAGGGAGCAGTGTAACGCGGGCGCTGGAGCACCCTGTAAAGCAGCTGGCAGCGGAAGGTAGGGGAGGTTCGGTTAGCCACACCTCCTCCTCGTTTGTCTTGTGGTGGTGACAGACTGTGGTCAGGGAAAAAAACATGACTGTGTCGCCGGTTTTCTCTACACCTGTTTCTCGATCTTTCTGTTACTAGAACAATCCTGTAAACACGAGAAACCGGCGATATTCCTATATAAAGAGAGCTACAGACAGACAGACGGAGTTAGTGAGTTGAGTTGGTTTTGGTTTAGTCAGTCACTGAGCTGGTTTTGTCAGTGAGTGAGGAGACAGTCGCAGTTCTTGGTGTAAGAGTTAGTCAGTGACGTGTTAATGAACGAAAGGATTGTGCAACGGAAGACTGTACGTAACCGTGTATGAGTATCGGAGTTGATGTAATCGCGAGTACAAGGAAATTGTAACGGACGGACTGGTGAATTGTAACTGTGTGCAGCAAGTAATTTTGTGTAATTGGCAAGTGTTCAACTGTAAGTCGGTGGAAATAAAGAACATTGTTGAGTTTGTGTAATTGGACTTTGAGTTTGTGTAATTGGACTTTTCATTTCACGAACCCACAAAGTCACATTATTATTATTATTATATTATTATTATTATTATTATTATTATTATTATTATTATTATTATTATTATTATTATTATTATTATTATTATTATTATTATTATTATTATTATTATTATTATTATTATTATTATTATTATTATTATTATTATTATTATTATTATTATTATTATTATTATTATTATTATTATTATTATTATTATTATTATTATTATTATTATTATTATTATTATTATTATTATTATTATTATTATTATTATTATTATTATTATTATTATTATTATTATTATTATTATTATTATTATTATTATTATTATTATTATTATTATTATTATTATTATTATTATTATTATTATTATTATTATTATTATTATTATTATTATTATTATTATTATTATTATTATTATTATTATTATTATTATTATTATTATTATTATTATTATTATTATTATTATTATTATTATTATTATTATTATTATTATTATTATTATTATTATTATTATTATTATTATTATTATTATTATTATTATTATTATTATTATTATTATTATTATTATTATTATTATTATTATTATTATTATTATTATTATTATTATTATTATTATTATTATTATTATTATTATTATTATTATTATTATTATTATTATTATTATTATTATTATTATTATTATTATTATTATTATTATTATTATTATTATTATTATTATTATTATTATTATTATTATTATTATTATTATTATTATTATTATTATTATTATTATTATTATTATTATTATTATTATTATTATTATTATTATTATTATTATTATTATTATTATTATTATTATTATTATTATTATCATCATCATCATCATCATCATCATTTTTATTTTTATTATCATTGTTATCATCATTATCATTATCATCATTATCATCATTATCATTATTATCATTATCATTATTATTATTATTATTATTATTATTATTATTATTATTATTATTATTATTATTATTATTATTATTATTATTATTATTATTATTATTATTATTATTATTATTATTATTATTATTATTATTATTATTATTATTATTATTATTATTATTATTATTATTATTATTATTATTATTATTATTATTATTATTATTATTATTATTATTATTATTATTATTATTATTATTATTATTATTATTATTATTATTATTATTATTATTATTATTATTATTATTATTATTATTATTATTATTATTATTATTATTATTATTATTATTATTATTATTATTATCATCATCTTATTGGAAATAAGTTCAGAAAACATAAATCAGGTACTGCTTATACTTTATCTTTGAGAAGCTGTGACAAATGTTTGGATATCTTTTGCATAGGAGGAACTTCATTGTTCTTATTATTCATTAACATATATTTTCATTTAAAACCTAGAAGATAACCCTAAGTAGCCATGGAATTCATTGACGGCCGCACCATGGTGGTTAGACCACTGGACTCTGACCTTAGCGGCCCGGGTTCGGTCCCAGGCCACCGCATGTGAGCTTTTTGGTGGACAAAGTGGCATAGGGGCAGGTTTCCTTCGGGTGCTTCACTTTCCCTCACCATCTCATTCCACCGTTGTTCCATCTTCATTTCATATATCACCCGTGTCACCACCCGCACGTAGTAAAACCGGGCGATAGAGGCTACAAAATATGGAGTTCATTTATATAACTTCAGTAACATAAATATGCCTTTCGGCTCCGATAGTTGGTTGTAAATACATTTGGTTAATAGTTTGGCAGTTTTAATTAAATATACAAGTAAATAACACACGCATATATTGGCTATGTCTTTAAATACATTTGGATACTGCATGCTTTTGGTTAGTTTTGCGTTAGAATTTACATTACTTGGATTTGTATGAACCGCAAGTTGGTACATCACGGCCTACTTAAGACTGTGCTGGACTGTGCCTTCTGCATCCAGGGCCATATGGATTACGAGCTCCATTCTAACTACGGCAGAAAGTGTTTCGTGCCACCCGGTTTTGCAGGTGGCGCCAGTAAATAATTTGAGAGAAAGGGGTATGGCTCCATCTGGAAATGTCAAAACGAAAAGCAGCAATGAATACTGGATGAACTTATGGGCCCCTAAATCATTTGATGATGTCCACGTTGCCAATAACGTAAAGTTGGAACTGAAAGCATGGTTAGAAGAGGTTTGTTCAAGTCAAGTTCAAAGGAAGGTATGGTTATGTTAGTCTGCAAATATTAATCCGATAGTATTTATTACTGAGGGATTCTTGTGTTGTAGTTAAGTTTCGGGGCAGTCATGGCAGAATTTCTAAATAAATACGACACACATGTTTTAAGGTGTCGTTTGTTTTATTGCATGTTACCGGATTTGTATAGGTTCTAATGGACATATTTTTTTTATTGATCTTGCAGTCCTACTGAAGAGCTAATATAATGGTTTGTGGAGATTGTTACATAAACACACTTGCAATTAAGACTACTGTGCTCTCCCTGTTGCATACAATGATTACCGAAAGTCTTTGTACACTACTAAATCTCTAAAGAAAATCAATATTCTGAAGACTATTTAAAAGAAATAGCATTCATTGAGCCCACAGACGACATCTTTAGCAACGTTTTATTTTCTATATGAAAACAAAAATAATTTATAAACAAAATTTTACTTTCATAAAAATAAAAATAAACTGCATTTTTCTGAGGCACTAAAAGTGGCCGTATCCACCAAAAGGTAGCACATTATTAAAAATAATGTTGGCATTCTCTATTTCATTGAGTAGTCCTTACCTTTACAGTTACTCCAAAAAGTATTCGTCTAATGCATGAGTTTATGTTTAAGGATGTATGGATAGTGGAAAATAATCAAAATAAAGTACAGCAGGTATACTGTCTTATTTATTGATTAGTGAATAGGAGAATACAATAAAGAAACATGTAGTATCTATTCATATAAACATTGTTAAACATTCAAAAGTAAAGATATGCAATATAGGATGCAAAATAAGTATTCGTCTACATATTGAAAATGGTGTAGAATGTTACGGTTAGTACTTAGTAGGCCCTCCATTCCTCTTTATAATCTCTTGTATTCTCCTTGACATGGATTTCACCAAAGACTGTGTTGTTTCTACTGTAATTTTACACCATTCCTCTACTAGAACGTTCTTTAGATCCTTTATAGTACATATCTGATGATTCCTAATACTTTTGTCCAGTATACTCCACAAATTCTCTATTGGATTCATGTCCGGGGATTGCGGTGGTGTCGGCATCCATCGTAGAGTATTAAACAACCATAGCCTTGCATCTAGAGCTGTATGTTTTGGATCATTATCTGGATTGAAAATATAATCCTCAGAAAGACCCTTATTATTTACGCCTCTGGACAGATGTGTTTTTAGGATATTTATATAAACCTTATGGTTCATAATTCCATCAATAGAACACAAATGCCGCACACCATTTGCATTTATGCAGCCCCAGACAAGTACAGAACCGACTCCATGTTTTACTGAAGTTGTTATATTTTTCTCCTCAAGCTCATAATTCTTTTTTCTCCACACTATTACTCGCCCTTTTGACTTAAAGAGCTCAAATTGACTCTTGTCAGTAAATACAACCTTCTTCCACAAATCAAACCCATCGTATTTATGTTCTTTCGCAAAAGCAACTTGCTTCTTTCTATTGATTTTACTGGTGTATGGTTTTGTACGGGCTGTTCGGCCTCCATACTCAGCTCCATATAGCACGTTTCTTATAGTTTGTACTGAAACGGACTTTCCTGTTTGTGTTTGAACTTCAATAGCAATTTCTGGAGCATTTAGTTTAGGATTTTTTTTTTTTGACTTCTCTAAGTAACTGTCGTTTCTCCATCTCGGATAGCACTGCAGAACAACCACTTCTTGATTGATTTTCTTAAGCTTTGTTCTGACCAAACCTGTATATAATAGTCTTCACTGTACTGGTAAGTCTTCCAATGGTTTCTCCAATTTCTTGAAAAGATTTTCCTTTTTTAAATAACCTGATGCAAATTTCTCTCTTTTCTTTTGTAATTTCACGACGTTTTCGACCCACATTACTTAAATAACAGTCAACGGCTTTGAAAACAGAGATAGAATTGTCAAAGGCAATGGATGAAACACAACTGCATAACAAAAGTGAAGAGGTATGTGTCAGCGAGGCACCATACCTGGGATCTTGTTTACTAGACAAATACTTGTTTGACATAAAATGGGACATGATTTTAAATAACGTAGAGCTATTCACTAATTAAGCAATATATGAACCCAATTTGTGTTTTATTTTCAAATCTAGATATCAGCCGATGTGAGGAAATAGTTATTGGAAATTAATTGTTCTTTCACACTGGCCATGTGTAGGCTAAATTGTGGAAACGTAGAGTCAGACTGAAAAATTCAATGCCATAGCCAGGATTTGAACCACGGATCTTCTGGTTTCCGTCCAGCCACTCTACCATTGAGCTACTATGGCCAACGTACCGATATGACATTAAAGAAAGAAACAATTGTGCAAGAACAATTAATTTCCATTAATTGACCTAATAGTGGTTAACTATAAAGCCCGGGTCTTAAAGTACCTATATGTTGTAAGTCGCCATTAAGGTAGTTGTCTCATGTGTTTATGAGAACTCCTAAGTGGTTTAACGGGAAAATACGAGTCAGTTGGAGAATTTAATGTCATATCGGTACGTAGGCCATAGTAGCTCAATGGTAGAGCGGCTGAACGGAAACCAGAATATCCGTGGTTCAAATCCCGGCTATGGCATTGAATTTTTCAGAAATAGTTATTGTTTGTTTCTTATCTGTATTTTTCTGATTGTACTTGTTATATTCTATGTGAGATGATTAGACAAATACTTTTTGGAGCATCTGTACCTACAGCCTCTAATCTTCTTGGTAGAGAGTGGACAAGTTTTGTGTTTGGTATTTAGTTCCATTCTTTAATAAGAGTCGTTTTCGTGTTTCTTTGTTGGAAATTGTCCTTTTTTTTATAGGTAAGTTTTCCCAGGATGCTCTATACATACTCAATAGGTTTAATATATGGCGACTGGGGAGGGATATGAAGCTGCTTAGAAATTTTATTAGCATTGAGCATAGTACGGTTTGGACCATAAACATCCAATCTTCTTGGAGGCCTATTTTCTCCACACTAGTAGTCAATTCTTGCTTCAGAACACCCCTTTACTTCCTGGGGTCCATTATTCCATCGATAATATGGAGATTGCTCATACCTGGCACACTGAAGCAACCCCCAAACAAGGTCAGGTCCTTCACCATTTTCTCTGTGGGAATTAGATATTTTTTCTCTGTCTCCATATTTGTTTTCCTGCACACTTTTTGGCTGCAGTCTGAGCCAAACACATTAAACAGGTTCTCAATTTTACCCTGTAGTCTAGGGTCTTTTCATGGTACTTTCAAGCGAATTCTATCCATTTTTTCTTATTTTATGAGCTGATGTGGAACTTCTTGCATGGTCCCATGCCTTTGTATCCTTGATTATTGCATATGACTCTGATGATCCTTGCTGAAACAGTAATGCCTACCTTCTGCAGCTCAGTAACAAATTGGGGCATAGTCATTAGCAGATTCTGTTTACTGCAACAAAGAATACTGCTCACATCTCTAGCTGTGAGGATTTTAGGTTGACCACTTCTAGGTTTGTTTAGGACAGATTTACTGGTTCCTGCCTGCCAGTGATGTTCTGTACAGTTGACTGTGATCTCCCTACTATCTGCGATATATCAGAGTTTCAAGATTTATTTATTTATTATCCAATTTTTTTATTCCTATTTTACCCAAAGGTAGGTTAGGAATTTAGTTTACAAATTTATGAATATAATACAATTTACGAAAACATAACAAATTCAATATCAAGCTGACAAACAGTAAACATCAAGAATCATTTAGCTTAAGAAATATTTTGTTTAAGAAAGCCATGAAATATTGATAAGTTTTCTAATTCATCAGAATATGTGTAAGTGGTTTTGAGAAAGTGTAACCTAAGGATTGAAGCAATAATTCAAGTTCGTATCATTCAAAACAGAAACACGGGCAATCAAATAAAATGTGAGGGACATCTTGAAGATGATTTCCACAAATACAATCAGATGTGGATTTGATTTTGAATCGAAATAAGTAAGCTGAAAATTTGCCATGCCCAGTTAAGAATTGAGTGAGAACATAGGATTAACGAATTTAAATTTACGTCTGTCAGAAACTGTTGGGAAATATAAATCCTTAGTCAAAGCGCTACAATCACTTTTTAACCAGTATTCATTCCAGTCATTGATGATAATCTCCTTTAATGTTTGCCTCACATAAGAAATAGGGCATAGAGTGTACGTCTCTGGAAGATCTGAAGTCGCAGCTCTCTTTGCTAGCTCATCTGCACGTTCATTTCTGGCAATCCCTACGTGTCCTCTGACCCATTTAATACATAGATGAGAGGTACATAATAATTGGCTTCTTATTTCAGCTGCAATGGGATTGCTGTTTTTGGTATCTTTCACAGCTGCAATTGCTGATTGTGAGTCACTGTAAAGGCGAGTGGTACATTATGAGTTGTTGCACCATTTCACTGCTTCACAGATTGCTAATAATTCAGCTTGAAAAACTGAACATTCCTTGGCAAGTCTGAACATGGAAGAATGGCATTCTATGGAGCAAGAGAATACCACAAACGCACATCCTACTTTAGCATTTTTACTAAGTCCTTCAGCTATCCGAGAGCCATGTGAGTGAGTGTGTGGTGTTTTAGGGCCCGTCGACAACAAGGTCATTTGGGCCCGAAGTCAACACTAAAACCTAAAACCTACACAAATTTACCTAAAAAGGTAAAATAAAATAAAAACACTCAACTATTAAAAGGACATAAAAAACCATCTAAAGACTAATAATTTAAAATCTCTAAAATTAATAAATATAAAATACAAGTTAGACTTGTACTAGTTATTTGAGCAACAAACCGCAGTGCCTTAACCACGGCCACTGGGTCGTCCCCTAAAACATCGACCAAGTTAGTCCCCAAGCCCAAAGACTGGCGAACGCGGGCAATCAAGCAATGCGTGCCGCACAGTGAGGCGTACTGCACACGGAGCACACACAGGGGCCGGTTCCCCTCTTAACAGATGGCCATGAGTCGCTCGTGTGTGCCCAATTCTCAGCCGGGTGAGTATCACCTCGGCCCGCCGGTTATCCCTGCAGGAAGTTGGTCAGGGTTGTACGCTCTCCTTTATCGCCCGGAGTTGTGTGCCTACCAAAGCTGTCCAGGATTGCTGCCAAGCAGATAGGAGCTGGCGACGGAAAAAACGTTGCACATCCTGGTATGGCACCGTAGTTGTTAAACTCCGGGGCAAACGGCAAGCGGACTTAGCAGCCGCGTCCGCCTCCTCGTTCCCGGAAATGCCCACATGGCCTGGGGTCCAAGTAAAAACAAAATGGTATCCGCGACTGAGCATTTGTGAGATCTGGGTCTGTATTTTTAAAACAAGGGTGTGAGCAGCAGTGTGCTGTTGCAAGGCCTGAAGAGCACTTAGTCAGTGCAAACAATAAAAGAGCCAGGAGCTAAATTGCAAATAAAAAGGAGCAAATAGAAGATGGCATACAGCTCTGCTGAGAAGACCGAAGTGGAGTCCAGAAGTCGAAATTTATGAGCCTCACCGTTAATGAAGAACACGCAACCCGTAGTGCTACCTAACTGAGAACCGTCCGTAAAGACCGGAACATAGTTAGGGTAACGGCCCAGTAGTTCGGCAAAAAGTTGTTGGAACACCGAATGTGGAGTAGTGAGTCTAGAGTTGCTTGAAAGAGCGAGATCGAACCGCGCACGATTGAGCTGCCATGCAGGATAAGGGCAGATGGACGACCTCTCCACGCGAGGCATTCGGAGGCCATGCGAGTGTAGGAGATCCCGAAATCTTATTCCCATGGGGCGTGTCCGAGAACCAGGGCGCATATAACGGTGGACTAAATCTGGACACAGAACTGGTTTAAAACATGGATGGTTTGGGTAACTTGTCAACTTCGCAACGTATGAACAGAGTAGTGTCGAGCGCCGAATAGAAAGTGGAGGCTCGCCGAAGTCGGCATACAAGCAGTCGACGCGGCTTGTGCGGAAAGCTCCTGTGGCAAGGCGGATACCTGTATGATGTACGGTGTCTAAAAGGCGAAGTTTAGAGGCGGTCGCTGCGCCATAAATAAAACAGCGGTAGTCCAACTTGGATCGGACCAGGGAGCGATATAGCCTCAACATCACCGTCCGATCGACCCCCCCCCCCCCCCCAAGATACCCCAGATAAAATCCTGAGCACTCGGAGGGAACGATCACACGAGGCTCGGAGGTGTCGAATATGATGCTCCCAGGTCAATTTTCTGTCCAAATAGAGGCCTAAAAATGTCAAGTGTGGGACAAACGGCAGGGGTGTGCCGTTCAAGTGAAGATCCGGTGGAGGGTGAATACCCCGTAGACGATGGAAGTGGACACATTGTGTATTCGCAGGCGAAAAACGGAAGCCGGTTCGAAGCGCCTAGGCTGCCAGCTGGTTGATGGTCAACTGCAGTTGACGCTCTATATGATCTAAGTTAGAAGAACGATAATATATAGCGAAGTCGTCAACATACAGGGACGATGGAATTCCGCCGTGAACGACACTAGTAATGCCGTTAATAGCCACGGCAAAAAGGGTGACGCTGAGAATCGACCCTTGAGGTACACCATTCTCCTGGATCCGCTCCCTTGATATTGTGTTCCCTATACGGACACGAAAACGACGTAGTGCTAAAAAGTTACCTAAAAATTCCGGTAAGTGGCCTCGCATACCGTAACTGTGCAGGTTACGTAATATGCCATACCGCCAGGTGGTGTCATAGGCCTTCTCCAGGTCAAAGAAAACTCCCACCACATGCTGCTGCAGTAGAAAGGCATCATGAATGTAAGCCTCAATGCGTGTTAGATTGTCAACACTAGTGCGATGGCGACGAAAACCGCATTGAAGGTTGGACAGCTGGTTATTGATTTCGAGCCACCACACCAACCGAGAGTTTACCATTCGCTCAAAGGTCTTACAGACGACACTCGTCAGGCAAATGGGGCGGTAGCTAGATGGAAGTGTGCGGTCCTTTCCGGGTCGAGGGATGGGGATGACAATACCCTCTTGCCAGGAAGATGGAAAGACCCGCTCATGCCAAATGCGGTTATACATGCCTAAAAGGAAAGACATCACATCGGGTGGAAGATGTAGCAGCATCTGTCTGTGGATGTCATCGGGACCGGGAGAAGAGTCCTTAGCTAGGGCTAAAGAATGTGCAAGCTCGGCAGCGGTAAAAGGTTGGTTGTACGGCTCATTACATTCGCTATTAAAATTTAATTTTAATCGCTCCGCAGCTTCCTTAATAGGAAGGAAGAGGGCGTCGTAACTAGCCGTTTGGCTAGTAGCAGCGAATGAGGTGGCAAGGGCTTTGGCTATATCTTGCTCGGTAGTGAAGATGGAACCGTTGAGAGCAAGTCCGGGAATGACCGTTCGGCGATACTTGCCATACATCCGCCGAACAGCTGACCATACCTGTTTGGCGGAGCTGTGACGAGAAAGAGAGCCATGTGTGTAAATGGAGTACTGGTGATATTCTGCTGCGCAATCTTCAAGAAGACTAGAGACACCAGTGGCTGGATGAGAAGCTTCAAGGTTATTGTGTGATTTAATTATAATTTTTTTCTGCACTAGTCATTTCATTCCTTCTTCAATGCATTGTACTTCTGCATTAATATTAGTCTGCGCATGCAGGTGACCTGTTGTGAGACAAACAAATGAAAGAACAGGTAGTATGTGATGTAACCACAGTTTTTAATGTAGTTTCCTTTGGTGGACAAATACTTTTTGTGCCTAAGAAGTTCACAAATTAGCTTTGTTTTTATAGAAGTGACATCATCTTTTTAACTTATTTCTATTTTCAGTCTAATTGAAGCTGCCACCTACCAACACAATAAATGTTCCTAATATCCTTTAACAATTCTTAAGAATATCAACCATCATTATAGGTTTTGTAGTTGTCAAATACTTTCCATTCACTTTGTGACCAGAATTAATGTGAACCTGCAGCAGCTATAAATAATATTTTCTGAGACTCAAAAAATTGCAAAGTGTACAGTAGCTCCGATTGTAACAGTAACGAGATTGATAATAAGAAAAGTACAATTACATTTAAACTAGTGTTAAAAAATGAAAAATGAGCTTGTATCTATGCCAAGACAATATGAATCTCTCAAACCTGCCCTATTTTTATTTGAAGGTATTTTTCCCAAGAAAACAGTATGTTTATTGTGGAATGCCAAAGGTCATACCTTGGATTACTTCAGTTATAAGGAAGTCTTGTGCAAATAAATTAAACTTGTTTCTACTATACAGGGTGTTTTGAAACGACACTGAACGAATATACACAAGTAGTTGCTCAGCTTCTATGTGACACATGTAGATAGTTTTTACCGCCAAAAGAGCCACATAAAAATGCTCCAGAATGAATGTGGATTAGGCAGTTACAGGAACAACGCCGCGTGCCTCACGCTATCAAAGTTCGCAGGTATCTGACACACCGTGTCGCGTGCTGTAGTTGTTTGTAAACATACCGACATACTTCGCAGTAGCTTGCTACCATTAAGAATTCCTTTGGCTTATGAAACCGCAATAAAGAAGCTATTCCTCAGTTATTTGTTTATGAGTGTTTAACGTGTAGCAACATTCCGTTATAACAGTCGATGATGACAAATAAGCTGGTGGACATATGCAACTTATACCTTTTAGAGGGAAGTTAATGTTAGTGAGATTGAGGATGGAAGCATTAAATTATAAACAGAACAGAGAACAATATCAAAGAATTGTAGATAAAGTTAACCAAAACTAAATGCCTTATGCAATGAGACAAGCATTTTATTTCACTGTGTTTAATAATGCTAAGTAAAGTATTTGTAACTTAAAAGGAAGCTGCTGATTTTACAGTAACTGGTTGAAAGTACTGTACAATTAATATCATGACAAAATGAGCAATCTTGGAACTGCCCAGGTCATTAGTTGACTTTTTCACAAATAACTGCCCTTTGCCCCATTACCTAAAAGCGAGGCTAGGTTCATTCATAATGAGCAAGGAGGAATGCTTTTGTTTTCATGGCTGGTGCATCCCAATAAAAACTTTTGAGGTTCGCACACCAGTGATTCCTGAGCTGCCTAATCACAAAATAATGTAATATTTAATGCTGTATAAAATTATACCCAAAAGAATTTGAAGCTCTGACACCGAAATTTGGACTAGTTAAGCTATGAACTATAAAACGGCTATAATCGTTCCATTTCATTTAGAAACAACCTGTATTGCATATGTAATGAACCTAATATTTAAGTGTATTACATAACATGCTTTTAAATATTTCAATGAGTAATTAATGAAGCAAAAAGAAGGCACTACTTGCATTAATCAACTAAAACAGTTAAATTATAATAAAAGCTGAGGCAGGGAGAAGTAATCAATATTGTAATAACTATTGGAAACAAGGAGGTCATTAGTTTTCATGTAGTTAGTAATGTATAGGACACCATTAACACCCAGCGGCCTGTTTATTGATCACTACATATAATATTTATTTACTTATTTTACATGAATTCTCAAGACTTACGTATGTCATCATCACTGAAGTTATCGTCACATAATTGTCTTATAAAATGAGCATATTACATAGTTTATTAATTTACAACAGGAAGGTGCTGACGACTACAGTGTGTGTGAAAGTACATTATTGCATTCTCCTTGTTACGTTTTGCTCCAAAAACTGTCGAAAAATGTTTATATTGTTGTATCACACAAAAAATGTGCATCTGTAAGCAATTGTAATGCTGAAAGTCAAAGGATCTCTTTTGGAACACAATGTGAATAGAAAGGCAAACGGAATATATTGCTAACATTCTGTATGCTGAACTAATACATTACACATGGTTTTGTTTTCAATTTTTGAAGGAACCAAAGTGGGTGTTAATGGGTAAAGATCGTACGTTACAGAATCTGTTATCTTAAATCTACAATATCCTTAGTTCAGAAAACAGTGCAACTGTTCCATCGTTCATGTAAATTGTTAGCATATAAAGAGTAGTTATTTGGCTCATAGGTACATATATGAAGATACTTGCTTCTTGTATGCAAAATGGTCTTTCCCTTTTTGTTTATACATGGAAATACAAAATATTTGACTTGCTGATATAAATAAAGGAAAAGGCTTTCAAAGCCTCATATATGCCGTAAAACCCTATTTAAGGCATTTCTTATTCCTGAACTCGATTGTATTACCTGGTCAAAGTGGGTGAATTCCTCTGTGCAATAGTTCTAAAGGTGATTAGCCTGACATCTGTGTAGTAAACCAACCAGAAAATCTTTGACATTCTAGTGGTTTCTTTCTTTTTTTCCTACTAAAAAAAAAGATTTACATCCTCCAATGTTAAGTCATATTATACGATGAATGAAATGGGTAAAATGATGCTCAATTAAGTCCAGGGTCCATAGCATCTATCACGATAAGATAGAACCCTGAAAAATACCTTATCCAGATAGCACACCATGACTGAGATTCAAACTTGGGTCCTCTTGAACAAGAGGCAGGCAGTTTTGTGTATGCACCACTATACTATGTCACATTATTTCCATGGATCCACGGTCCTTGGCTCATTTGTTGTTGTAATTATAGGACAGTGACAGTTTTATTAACAACAGTTTATAGTTCATGTGCTGCAAGAGTTCAGTTGATAAACTTGTTTCAATGTTTTGGTTAAACTGACAATGACAATGTCTCATTCTTTGTTTCAGGCATCTTTGTTGTTGTTAGTTGGGCCTACAGGATGTGGCAAAACCACTTTGGTAAACTGTACCTGTAAACTATTGAACATTTTAATTATTAGATGGGAAATTCCACTAGATTTGGAATATGGTGGTAGGTATCTTCTAATGACCAGTTTCATGCTAGTTAAATGTTAATATATTATGTTTACTAAAAGTTCTGTTTTTAAAACCTGTCCTCATCAGTAAGTTACATATATATTTTATACTGCCCTCCTAAATCTGAAAACTTTGTTTGGTGATCTTGTCTACCTCTGAGATTAATATTCATTTTCCTTAAAGATGACAGTGAAGCAGTAGAAGTATTACAATAAAATATAATTGTGATGAAGTTCACAATTTATCTGCTACAGTAAAAATTATTGAAATGTTGAGATTTGACCTTTTGGTTTAGCAGAGCAATGTAGAAGTTATGAGGATTTTATCATATCAGAAAATATGGAAGTGTTATGTAAGACTTATTGGCAATTAATATTTCATTTGTGCTTTTTATTATTCATTGTTTGCATTAATTAGATTTTTGTCCACACATCATTGAAAGTTTCTACATATTTACAAAATCCATTTCTTTCTTTAATGTTGTTTCTTCAGGCTTTTGTATTATAGATCTTCTTTTCATGACTTAATTTGACACATTGTATCATAATTAACAAATTTTAATCTTTTCAGTGTTTTTTTTTTCTTTTGTAATTTTTTTTATTTACATCCTCCAGTATTGTCATATTAGATGATGAATGAAATGGCTGAAATGATGCTCAAATGAGCCCAGGATACGTAGAGCTTAGAGTTAAGACATTTGTCTCTCAGGATAAGGGAAAACTGTGGAAAAAATCTTACCTATACAACTCACCCTGACCGAGATTCAAACTCAGGACCTCTTAAATATGAGAAAGACATGCTACCATCTATGCTACATAGACAGGCTTTCAGTGGATGCTTACATAAAACAAGTGTAATGCTAAATAAGCAAAAGTATATTAAGGTGGCATATTTTGAATTTTATTTATTTAATTGATATAGTACACTGTTAATTAAAGCTAAAACGTAAGAAGCGAAACTTACTGTCCTCTGTCAACTGAATGATTTGACAAAAAAATGTATTGAAGTTGCATAAGTAGAAGACACTTTGAGCAATGAAGAAATCGGAAATTTGTTGAATTTATATTTTGCTTGTTGGTTGGTATTTAATGTAAGCAGTTGACAATGAAGCCATTCGCTCTCTTGTACTTCAGTGTTTTGTTATGTTGGTACATTGTCTAAAGGTTGGGTAGTGGAGTGGATTGTTTCCATTCATATATTCTTTAGTGTACAGAAAGGAGATCTCACTATACCAATCCTGAATAAATGTTTGAGACAATCATGACCTGTTAGGAGTCTAAAAGTTGCTACAGATCATTTTCTTGGTAGCGTATTGATTCTAGTCATGCTGTTTCATAAATTTTCCCATAGTTTTCCTTTTGCTTGTAATATATTACCTTCTATAATTTTTAGAGTTATATGTTGATTATTTGTTTCCATAGAGTAATAACTTAGTGGTTCATATGAGTTTGACGTAAGTTTACTGCCTTTTTTGGTAAGAAAGTCAGCTGTTTCATTACCATGTATTCTGCAGTGCACTGGTATCCATTGGAGTATTAATCTTTTATTTAAATTAATTATTTTATGATTTTACGGCATTTTGTAATATTTAGGTTTTTTGGTGTTATATCACATGTTACTGCTTTAAAGTTAGAGAATAATACAACTTTTTCAAATTTATTTATGATATAGAAGATTTTGTAAGCTCTGAAGGATTGCCAAAATTTCTCCATAAAATTCGCAGCATTTAAATTTAATGCTTTTGTGGAAAGACAAAAGTGGGCATATTGCACCAGTGTTAGTACCACCATTATTTGGTAAGTTGTTACCAACAGGTAGAAGACCCTCAAATTCCTTTAATGATTAATTGAAGGCTTAAAGGAACCAACCTGAACAAAAGCCTGATGTCCAAAGTTGTTAGTAATCACATATCAATTTGTTCTAGTAGAAAGGTGACCCTTTAATTGCTTCTATCATCTGAAGACTTAGAGGAACCGACCTAAACAAAATTATATGATGAACTAAAGGAAAGGGCTGCTCATTAGCGTGGTGAGTTATTGATCTGGACTGATATTTCTTACTTTCATTATATCAGATCCCTTCTTTTACCTTTCCTATCCAGTCATCCTTGACTCAACTTTTGTTTTCTTCTACCCTGATGGTATTAGATCTTAGGGGATCATTTCATTTTCTTTCGTGTTCATACCTTTCTCTACTAAGGGTGATATAACTGCCATTTATGGTGCCCAATTTTAAATGGTTATAAAAAGAGTTAAATAAAACCACTCCAGATAATATGTCTCATTGGAAAAAGGAACATTCTGAAAGTGATGCTGAATGTAGGAAGAATGTGTTAAGCACTATTTAGAAGAAAAAGAATTGCATATTTGCTGTGGCAATTCATCTTTGGCTGGCATTATTTTGTTTCCGTGTTGCATGGTTCAACAGTGACTTCCATGTCATCTCATGTTTGTGTTTTGCCAACTTTGACTATTTCATCTGGTAAACTTGTAATAACTGTTTAGGAGTTGATCTTTGAGTTAAAGCTTTGAAGTGTTCATGTCTATCAGTATTTATTTTTTCATTTATTTAAGGATTTATTAATAGCTAGAGGGGCTACATGTTTCTGTTTCTATTGACATTTATTTTCATTTCAGGTAAATAAATTTCAGTAGGATTTAGTGTTCTTACCACAATAAGAAAACACATATCAGATCTAATAATACTGTCACCCAAACGTCGGAACTCCCTATAGAACCGGCAGCAGCAGGAGACGGTCGGCGTTCGCCACGCCCCCTCGTTTGTCTTATAGCGGTAACGAGGGGTGGCTGGAAAAAAAACATCACTGCGCCATCTCTTTCTGTTCCACCTGAGTTCTCGAACTTACGGGATATTTCATCTAATCCAGAACATTCTAGATTGGCCAGCTGACCCTATATAAGCAACACGTCGGGCTGGAGGTGAGTCAGTGAGTGCTTGACGAGCTGGCGAACGGACGAGAAGACTGTGTACGTGCGTCGGAACGGTAACGGACGAACTGGTGAATTGTAATTGTGTGCATTACATAATTCTGTGTAAATGGCAAGTGTTTAACTGTAAGTCGGTGGAAATAAAGAACATTTTTGAGTGGTGCAATTGGACTTTTCATTTCACGGACCCACAAAGTCATACAGGAAGCGGGACGACAACAGCACCGAACATTACAGCCATGGACGTGGCATTGGAAAAGATTTTGGAGAAGATGATGGAAATGAAGGCGGAACTGACAGAAATGAAGACGGCCAACGGCAACATCACCGAGAAGATGGAAGAAATGATGGCCGAATTAACAACAAAAACAGAAGCGGCAAATAACAACCTAGCCGCAGAGTTGAAACAAATGAAGATGGCCAACGACAACATCACCGAGAAGATGGAAGAAATGAAGGCCGAATTAACATCGAAGACGGAAACGGCAAACAACAACTTGGCCACGACAATGACCGCAAAAATGGCCGAACTGACCACGGAAATGAAGGTGGCGAACGAGGCTCTCGCCGCCAAATTTGAAGAACAGTTGGCCGGCGTGAGGGATAACGTGACGGAGCTGGGCAAGCGGATGGGCCAAGTGGACGAGCGCGTCGAGGACCTGGCAAACCGCTTCAATGACCTAGAGGAAAAGGCCGACAATAACGCCAAGTCCCTGAACGCCATGGTTGAAGACGTGGAAGACCTCGCGAACCGCGTAAACAACCTGGAGGGAAAGGCCGACAGCAGCGTCAAGTCCCTGAACGCCATGGTGGAGGACGTCGTCGGCAGGAGACTGAAGGATTTGAAGGCCGACGCGCCGGGACGTGACACAACATCTGCGCGCGTCAAAACTCCCAAGTATGACGGCGCGTCAACGTCTGAAGTGTTCCGCCGCCAGTTCGACACCGTGGCCAGGCACAACAAATGGTCGCCAGAGGAGGAGGCCACACAGTTAATAGCCAGCCTCCAGGGACGGGCCGCGGAAGTCCTAAACGCGGTGCAGACAACGGCGGCGCCCACGGACATCTGGGAGGCCCTGGAGAATCGTTTCGGAAACCACCGCTTAGCCGCAGCGTACCGCAGGCAGCTAAAGGCACGGTCACAGCAGTCAGGGGAAACGCTGCAGCAGTTCGCCCTGGCAGTTGAACAACTTGCAAGCAAGGCCCTAGTCGACCTCCCACCAGAGTTCGTGTCCCGGGAAGCTGCCTACACCTTCGTGTACGGGGTACGAGACACGGAGATTCGTCAGCGCCTAATGCTTGGCGATTATAAAACCATCCGCGAGGCGCTGACAGCAGCATTAAGGATGGATGCGGCCAAAGTAACAGCTATCCCGACGTCGAGAACGAGAAGTGTTCGCTACACCGGAGACAGAAGACCAGCTGAGGGACGCCGGCGAACACCTAGTGGCCTGTGTTGGGGGTGTGGACAGCCCGGACACCTGCAGAGAGACTGTCCACACCAGGAAGAGCAGCCGGAAAACAAGTAAAGGCCGTTGTGGAGAGGGGCACGTCGGCGCCATCACCACCATCCCCTCGAGTGACACTGCGCGCCGTCAGCCGGCGTATGGATGACAGCCTCATCGCGGACGATTGGGTAAGAGGAAAGCCGTGCCACGTGCTGGTGGACACCGGGGCGGTCGTGACCATCATCAGACCTGACGTGGCGAAGGGTTTGCCGACAAGGAAGCCGAGCCTACCATACCAGCTTGTTACGGCATTGGGCAACACCTTGCCTGTGGAGAAGGAGGCCCTGCTCAAGCTGACCTTGGGAAGGAACACCGTGGGTGTTCGTCGCGAAAGTGGCTGAGGAGGTGATACTGGGATTGGATGCCCTCAGGAGCCATGAGGCGACGGTCGACGTCGGCAAAAAGGTCCTGCGGCTCAACGGAGAAGAGGTTATACTCCGTCAACCAGAAGAGCGCCTTGGAATTTGCAGGGTCGTCTTGAGCGAATACGTGGTTGTCCCCACGAGGAGCGAGGTGGTGGTGACGGCGTGACTGGAAGGCCAGAGAACCAGCAACATGATGCTGGACCAGAAGACGCCTGTACACGGACTGTGTGTAGCCAGGGCATTGCTGCCGTGCCGAGAGGTGGTGCTAGTGAGACTGCTAAATCCAACGGACGCCGATCACGACGTCCAGGCCGGGACGGAGTTGGGAACGTGCGAGCCCGTGGTGAGCGTAACAGCAATCGACAAGACACAGGAGCCGGCACCGAAGCAACACCTGGGGCCCCGGCTAGAAGGCTTACTGGAGAGGGCGGCCGACCACCTGACCGCAGAACAACTGGAGAAAGTTCGACAACTGCTGAGGCGATACCAGAGTGTCTTCAGCCAAGGTGACAGTTACTACGGCCACACGGACAAAGTGCTTCACCGCATCGACACCGGGGATGCCCGGCCTATTCGGCAACCACATAGACGCCTTCCGCTGGCGAAGCAAGTGGCGGTATGAGACATGCTGGAGGACATGAGATCCAGGGGAGTGATTGAAGAGTCTGACAGCCCTTGGTGTTCCCCTGTAGTCTTGGTGACAAAGAAGAATGGCGAGCTGCGCTTCTGTGTAGACTACAGAAAGTTGAACGCTGTCACCCAGAAGGACTGTTTTCCCTTACCCCGGATTGACGACACCCTGAACACACTAGCTGGTGCACAGTGGTTCTCGACCCTGGACCTGAAGTCGGGCTACTGGCAGGTAGCTCTAGACCCAAGAGACTAGGAGAAGACCGCATTCTCGACAGGCCAAGGGCTCTGGCAGTTCACGGTTATGCCCTTTGGCCTCTGCAATGCACCAGCTACCTTCCAACGCCTCATGGAGTCAGTGATGAGAGGGCTGACCTACAACGCCTGCCTGCTATACCTGGACGACATCATCGTCGGGAAGACTTTTGAAGATCATCTCGAGAATCTGAGTAAGGTGCTACAGAGACTGCAGGCGACCAACTTGAAGCTGAATGCAAAGAAGTGCCGGCTCTTCCGCAAGGAAGTTAACTACTTGGGCCACATAGTCTCAGCAACCGGAGTGGCCACAGACCAGGAGAAGACAAAGGCTGTGAGAGATTGGCCTCGCCCAAGGGATAAGAAAGAGCTGCACAGTTTCCTGGGGCTGTGCAGTTATTACCGCCGCTTCCTAAAGGGGTTCTCCAACATCGCCAAACTCCTCACCCGCCTGACTGAGGAACACGTGAGGAAGGTCGTGGCCAGCCATCAGCGAGACTGGGACGTCAAGGTGCCACTGTTCTTGCTGGCCTACCGCTCATCTACACATGACACAACTGGGATGACGCCAGCCAGTTTAATGTTCGGCCGAGAGTTACGCCTCCCTTGTGACCTGGCTTTTGGAAGCCCTCCGGAAGCGAAACAGCCAGCGACCGAGTATGTGGAGAACTTGGTGGACCATCTCCACAACATGCACGAGATGGCTCGCCAAAACATCCAGAAGGCGAGCGACCACATGAAGACCAGGTATAACAGGCAAGCCAACAGCCAAGGGTTCCAGCAAGGTGACCTGGTCTGGTTGTACCGTCCTACCCGGACCAAGGGACGCTGCCCGAAGCTCCAGCAGCCATGGCAAGGACCGTACCGGGTGGTGAAGAGGATTAACGACGTGGTCTACCGCATCCAGGAGGTTCCCCGAGGGAAGATGTTGGTGGTACACCTGGATCGCCTGGCATGCTACGATGGTGCTGTTCGGGACGACCAGCTTTGAGGAGGGAGCAGTGTCACCCAAACGTCGGAACTCCCTATAGAACCGGCAGCAGCAGCAGGAGACGGTCTGCATTCGCCACGCCCCCTCGTTTGTCTTATAGCGGTAACGAGGGGTGGCTGGAAAAAAAACATCACTGCGCCATCTCTTTCTGTTCCACCTGAGTTCTCGAACTTACGGGATATTTCATCTAATCCAGAACATTCTAGATTGGGGAGCTGACCCTATATAAGCAACACGTCGGGCTGGAGGAGAGTCAATCAGTGCTTGACGAGCTAGCGAACGGACGAGAAGACTGTGTACGTTCGTCCGAACGGTAACGGACGAACTGGTGAATTGTAATTGTGTGCATTACGTAATTCCGTGTAATTGGCAAGTGTTTAACTGTAAGTCGGTTGAAATAAAGAACATTTTTGAGTGGTGCAATTGGACTTTTCATTTCATGAACCCACAGTCACAATACATTAGCATGTAAGTAAAAGTCAAAAATGTAACAAAATCATTCAAAATATAATACTTCATTTTATGATTACATTAATGTAATTTTTATAATATTAAACTGTTTTAATACTAGTAAATCATTGAGAAAATTAAAACAGGTACTTAATTTAGCAATTATGTTTATAAACTTTGGTAGTCAGTTTTTTCACACTGTACCACTTAGTTCTTAATTTTTGAGGGACTAGCTTTGGGAGCATTAGTTTTGGATGTCAGTTGTCGCTGGTCTTTGATAGTGGAACAGTGAGCTTCTTTACCAAATTGATGACTGGTTGTATTAGTTTGTCTTTGTGTTTCCACATTTGTGAGATTGTTGTGACCTATCACATTTATTTTAATAATTTTAGATTTGGGACTACAGTCTGATGTTTAAAAGAAGATACATGAAGGTCATCAAGCAAGGGACGTGAAGGGTAAGAGGGGAAGGTTGTTGCTATGGTAACGTAAACAAAGGCTGCCAGATTGGTTACACTGGTGAATCACATACTCTGATAGCTCGAACCCTTGTTTGTTTCAAGTGTTGAGAGGATAAAGAAAGGGGAGGTCTGCATTACTTCCTATCTGCTGTTGGGCAACATTGCGGAATCTCACATGGAGAAAAGTGAACTGCTGACATGTCTTACTGTTTCAACCAACACTTCTGAAATGTTCTTTGATTCCAGTTTTTTTGGTTGCCTTACCATTTACTTGGTATATTCTGGTCCTGTTGATTGATGGAATTTCAATGTTATTTTTGAATGTATAAATTTTATTAATGAGCATATCTATTTATTGGGACAAGAAGATATTTTTCTGTCTAAAAAAACATACTTAAGGCTTAAAAACCTGTGTTTCTTCAAATAGAAGACTACATAGCACACATTCAAATTGCTATGCAATCCTTAAATGAAGCCAAATACATAATGAAAAATATATGTTTCAAAATAAACCAGATTGAAAACAAAAAGGTCAACTTCAATAACCACATCATAAGATCAGTTAAAAGCAAGTCAGTCATATAACTTAAAGCAGATAAAGGGAATAAGCTAGCAATTTTGGAAAAAGCAGAATATACAGAATGGCTCAAAAGAACAAGAACTGTGAGAAGTTGGTGGCACCAAATGACCTACAAAATGCTGCTCACACTCCCTTGCTATTTATTAAACATGTACAGTGACATTGCATGGCCCATAAGAACACTTGACCTGACAGCATGTGATGTTTGTTGTGGGACCACCTTAAGAGACAAGTTTACCATACTCAACTTGCTACCACTGGTGAATTTAAAGCAGGAATATGAGACGAAATCTCCAGTATCACTTCCTTTCTTGGAAGTGTTGAAAACAGTGTTATAATAAATTAAATTTAAAGGGAGTCGATTAATGACACTAAACAACACTTACTTTAAATTTTTCCGGAACATTTTTCAGAGACTTTGCCTCCATCCTCAACCGGCCATTGACTGGTTCTCATTGGTGTAGTTGACAATATTTTATCATAGGTCTCCTCTGGTGGCGGTTCAAGGAACTTGCTGAACAAATCTTTCTGGGGGATATCGAAATTGAATACTTTGTTCCTATTTTATGAAATGAAGATTTGTTCCCATGTGGATAGTTCTTGTTTTCCTGATGTATTGTGACTTTGTGGGTTCGTGAAATGAAAATTCCAATTTCACCACTCAAAAATGTTCTTTATTTCCACCGACTTACAGTTAAACACTTGCCAATTACACAAAATTACGTAATGCACACAATTACGATTCACCAGTTCGTCCGTTACCGTTCCAATGCACGTACACAATTACGTAAATTCTTCCGTTGCACAATCTTCTCTTCCACTAACACGGCGCTACTTCACTAGCACGTCAAGCACTGACTGACTCTTTCGCTCGCTGCAGCCCCTTTTTATAGGAATATCGCCGTTTTCTCGACTTCTCTAGTTTCCAAGCGAAGGTTCCAGATGGCCGTGGAAGAGAGGGAAGGGGCCGCCAGCGCAAGTGACATTTCCTCTAATCTTCCCCCTCAGTTAGTGACAGAGACTGATGAGTGGGTGTGGCCCAGCTGCCTGGGGTTCCTTCCAGCGGTCGCCGGTCATCCCTTTCCCTAATTGGGTGACACTGCTCCCTCCTCAAAGCTGGTCGTCCCGAACAGCACCATTGTAGCGGGCTAGACGATCCAGGTGTACCACCAACATCTTCCCTTGGGGAACCTTCTGGATGCGGTAGACCACGTCGTTAATCCTCTTCACCACCCGGTACGGTCCTTGCCATGGCTGCTGGAGCTTCGGGCAGCGTCCCTTGGTCCGGGTAGGACGGTACAACCAGACCAGGTCACCTTGTTGGAACCCTTGGCTGTTGGCTTGCCTGTCATATCTGGTCTTCATGCGGTCGCTCGCCTTCTGGATGTTCTGGCGAGCCATCTCGTGCATGTCGTGGAGGTGGTCCACCAGGTTCTCCACATACTCGGTCACCGGCTGCTTCGCCTCCGGAGGGCTTCCAAAAGCCAGGTCACAAGGGAGGCGTAACTCTCGACCGAACATTAAGCTGGCTGGCGTCATCCCAGTTGTGTCGTGAGTAGACGAGCGGTAGGCCAGCAAGAACAGTGGCACCTTGACGTCCCAGTCTCGCTGATGGCTGGCCACGACCTTCCTCAGGTGTTCCTCTAAGGTCTTGATGTACCTTTCGACCATGCCATCCGATTGGGGATGTAGAGGCGTAGTGCGAGTCTTGTTCACCCCAAGCCTTTGTAGTGCCTCCTTCATTAGGTTGGACTCAAAGTTGGTACCCTGGTCACTGTGTAGCTCTAACGGCAGCCCAAATTGACAGAACACTTGCTCCACGAGGCAGTCTGTGATTGTCTTTGCCTCTTGGTTTGGGATGGCATACACCTCCGGCCACTTGGTGAAGTAGTCCACGACCACCATTAGGTACTTGTTGCCTCGGTCGGAAACTGGGAACGGTCCAGTAATGTCAACGGCGATCCGTTCGAATGGCACTCCGACGTTGTACTGCTGCATGCGACCCCGGCTCCTAGTCTGGGGGCCACGACTCGCCGAGCACACGTGACACTGACGGCACCATCTCTCAGCATCTGCTCGGAGTCTCAGCCAATAGTAGCGCTGCCGAAGTTTGTCAATCGTTTGGTTCGCTCCCAGGTGTCCTCCTGAAGTACCAGCATGCACTTCCTCCAAGACTTCCGGGACCTTACTCCGCGGAAGTACCAACTGTTCTCTCTGCGTCTTCCCATCGGGTGGTTCCCATACCCGGAACAGCACGCCCTCTCTGGTCTTCAACGAGTCCCATTGGGCCCAGTACGACCTGTAGGTGGCGCTCCTCGGTGCGATGTCCTCCCAGGTTGGTCTCGTCCCTGCCTCCACTTCCCTCAAGAGTGGCCCCAAGTCTTCGTCCGCCAGCTGCTCCCTCCTCAGGCCTGCGCTATCCCAGCCGTACGCAGGCACTGCCACAACTACTCGGACTGCTGCGGCACGCTCCTTCTCTTCCACTCTTGTGCACTGGCCGCACTCTACTGGACAGGGTCTTCGGGACATGGCGTCTGCGTTACCGTGGCTCTTCCCTCTACGATGTCCCGAGGTGAAGTCGTACTCCTGCAGCCTCTGGACCCAACGTGCCGTCTGGCCTTCCAGGTTCTTAAAGCTCAATAGCCAGGTTAGGGCGGAATGGTCAGCCCTCAGGTGGAATGGCTGACCGTACAGGTACTTGTGGAAGTGCTCCAATGTCTTTACTACCACCAGTAACTCCCGTCGGGTGACGCAGTAGTTCTTCTCTGCCTTGGATAGCGTCTTGCTGTAGTAGGCTATCACCCGCTCATGGCCGTCCTGGATCTGCGATAGGACACCTCCAATGCAATGGTCGCTAGCGTCGGTGTCCACAATGAAGGTGCCACCCGGTTGTGGGAAACCCAAAATTGGAGCACTGCACAGGGTTTCCTTCAGGTGCTGGAAAGCGTTTTCGGCGTCCTCTGTCCACACATAAGGCTGGTGTTCCTCCGTCAGGCGGATGAGGGGTTTTGCGATGTTGTCGGCCTTTTCCTCTAAATCATTAAGGCGGTCGTCTACTTGACCCATCCGCTTGCCCAGATTCATGATGTCATCCCTCATGCCGGCCAATCGTTCCTCAAACTTGGCGGCGAGGACCTCGTTCGCCTCCCTCATCTCCGTTGTCAGTTCGGCCATCTTTGAGGTCATTGTCGTGGCCAAGTTGTTGTTAGCCGTTTCCGTCTTCGCTGTTAATTCGGCCTTCATTTCTTCCGTCTTCGCTGTTAATTCGGCCTTCATTTCTTCCATCTTCCCGGTGATGTTGTCGTTGGCCGTCTTCATTTGTTTCAACTCTGCGGCCAGGTTGTCATTTGCCGCTTCTGTTTTTGTTGTTAACTCGTTCATCTTCGCGGCCAAGCTGTTATTTGCCGCTTCCGTCTTCTCTGTTAATTCGGCCTTCATTTCCATCATCTTCTCCAAAATTTTTTCCAATGCCGCGTCCATGGTTGTAATGTTCGGTGATGTTATCGTCCCGCTTCCTGATACCAGTGTGACTTTGTGGGTTCGTGAAATGAAAAGTCCAATTTCACCACTCAGAAATGTTCTTTATTTCCACCGACTTACAGTTAAACACTTGCCAATTACACAAAATTACGTAATGCACACAATTATGATTCACCAGTTCGTCCGTTACCGTTCCGATGCACGTACACAATTACGTAAATTCTTCCGTTGCACAATCTTCTCTTCCACTAACGCGGCGCTACTTCACTAGCACGTCAAGCACTGACTGACTCTTTCACTCGCTGCAGCCCCTTTTTATAGGAATATCGCCGTTTTCTCGACTTCTCTAGTTTCCAAGCGAAGGTTCCATATGGCCGTGGAAGAGAGGGAAGGGGCCGCCAGCGCAAGTGACATTTCCTCTAATCTTCCCCCTCAGTTAGTGACAGAGACTGATGAGTGGGTGTGGCCTAGCTGCCTGGGGTTCCTTCCAGCGGTCGCCGGTCATCCCTTTCCCTAATTGGGTGACAGTATGTTTTAGTAGTTTTGGTTCTGGATTTATGTTGCAACATGTCTTCACACCGAAATCATACAGGGAAAAGTTAAAAAACATCGGAAATAGCAACGTAAGTCGATCAGCAATTGTTATACATGCTAAATGCAATAGTGAAATAAGTAGCGCAAATGCAAAAACGAGCACGCAAATCTTTGAAAACGTCGTAAACCTATCCAGTCAAAATTTCTCCAGAAAAGAATTGAGTCTTTTAAATAATGGATTAAAAACATGCGTCAGTTTCTCAAACAAAATTGAAGACTACGTTGCAGATATCAACATTTCGACACAAGTTCTACCAGTATCCAAACAAGATTCAGTAAAAAGCCAATGTGAAAATATTTTGGAGGAAATAAAAAACAGATCCTTTCAGAAGAGAAAACATATTATTATCCATTCTTTGAAACAGAAAAAGGTGATATACACAAAGGCAGACTAAGGTAACAAGACAGTCATAACGGATAAATCAGATTATATTGAAAAAATGGAAGAAATGCTAACTGACAATGAATATGAAATCATTAACAAAAATCCTCTAACAACTTGCATACAATCATTTGAAAAAGCAATAGCAAAATCAAGCATATATACAGTTAAACCGGATAACCCAACCTTACCTAGACTTTATGGCTTACACAAAATACACAAACCATTCATAACAATGAGACCTATAGTTAGCAGTATAAATTCACCAACATACAAACTTGCAAAGTGGCTAAAAACAAATTCAACTCATTTCCAAAATTCGACAGCCTAAGCATCAAAAACACCTATGAACTTACAGAACACATTAAGGATACTGAACTAAAAGAAGAGGACACGCTAGTCTCGTTTGATGTTAAATCACTATTTCCCAGCATACCAGTTAATCAACTCCCACCGTTGATAGAAAAATGGCTCAAATCACTTGGAATGCCATCACCTGAAGTTTTAGATTACATCAAACTAACCAAAATATGCATAGAACAAAATTTCTTCCAGTTTCAAACAAAATATTTCCACCAAACTTCAGGTTTAGCAATGGGCAACCCCCTATCACCCTTCCTGGCCGATCTGTACATGAGTGCATTAGAAATAAGGATCAACAAAGGTTTCCCTTGGATGTTCAAACTCTGGCAACAATATGTAGATGACATCTTTGCAATAGTACCAAAAAAACACATCAGTGATGCACTAAAATTTTTAAACATCCAAGAAAAAAGCATCAACTTCACTGTAGAAATAGAAAAAGATGAGTATTTACCATTTTTGGATCTAAAAATGAGAAATAAAAAAAGAATAAACTTTGGCATTTACAGAAAACCAACACAGACAGACTACATAAATGCTAATGGCTACAACCCAAGTTCCCACAAACAGGCAATCTTCAATAGTGTAGCACACAGACTGGTCAACATCCCTCTCACAGCAGAAGAATACAAAACAGAATACAACAAAATTATTGAAATAGCACAAAAAAACAACTTTCCCAAATCATTAGTAGACAAAAAAGTGAATTTAGCAAAAAAGAAGAAGTTAATAAAGGAAACCACAACCCTCTCAGCTACAGAAACTAATATGATTTTCAAAAAATTCACTTATCATCCATGGGCCTATGATAAATTCAAAAAAGTCTTCAAAAAACAAAATATTAAACTAGCACCAGTCAACCATTTCTCCTTAAAAAACCTAATTTGTTCAAACATCAAAGATGCCATTCCATCTAACAAACAATCTGGTATATATCAAATTGAATGTTGTGACTGTAGTCAAATTTATATTGGAAAAACCAAAAGAAATTTAGAAACAAGAGCAAAGGAACACTTTATGAACATAAAATATAAACAATTAGAAAAATCAGCAGTTGCCACACATTTTTGGGAAAAAAGCCACAAAAATCCAGAACCAAAACTACTAAAACATACATCACGAAAACAAGAACTATCCACATGGGAACAAATCTTCATTTCAAAAAATAGGAACAAAGTATTCAATTTTGACATCCCCCAGAAAGATTTGTTCAGCAAGTTCCTCGAACCACCACCAGAGAAGACCTATGGCAAAATATTGTCAACTACACCAATGAGAACTAGTTGATGGCTGGTTGAGGATGGAGGCAAAGCCTCTGAAACATGTTCCAGAAAAATTTAAAAGTAAGTGTTGTTTAGTGTCATTAATCGACTTCCTGTAAATATAAAAATTTAATCCAGTATCACTGTTGAATTGTTGGGTCGAGTCATTCACAATGCCACAATGCACAAGCGGAAGGGGAGATCATCTATTGGATGTGATCTTCAAGAAATACAAATGTTTGTGACATTCAGTAATGGCACACTTTGTACTGTAGTCTAAGTAAATATGTGTAAATTGTGCTTATCCATTAACCTCTATTCCAAAATTTCCCTTCTTTTGGGCCACCCTGGATAGAAATGATGGAAGACCTATTACAGAATGCTAATTGCATAAAAGTGGAAACCCCATTAAATTCTTGCATTGAATCTATGAACAAACCTCTAAAGAAAGTAAATTATCAGTGAAAAAGAATTATAAATTTTAGCAAAAATGCATATTTTGAAGTTCTTGAATATATAAAGCATTTTTAGAAAAGAAGATCTGTGCACTTGGGTATCAAAATAATCCGAAAAATGGTAAATTTTAAATTCAGTTTATTTCAAGTACTTCATTGTACACTTTACCACTAGACAGAACCCTTATTGATCCAGTGAAGTGTTTTGTGCTTCCTGTCCTCTTGTTCATTGTCACAGCAAAACTAATGTAAAAGGACCATATAACCAAATTTCTAATGCTGAAATTGCAATTACACTTGGAACATGTCTGGAGTGTGCATGAGACAAAATCGGTAGTTACAAGTCTTTGCTTCTTCTGGTAATGTAATTAGGGTCATTCAAATGAAACCTGCTCAGTGTGTTTAATTTTGCATTACAGGTAAGGTGGCACCACGTAACTGTGTGTATAGTGGCACAATCTGTTGGTGGAGCAAATGCAGCGTGTGCAATGTTTGATGTGGTTTCGTACCTAAGAGAAGGTGGTCACACAAGTTATTGTCCACTACTGGACATAAAGGCAAGTAAGCAGAAACGAGGAGTGAATTTGATTTTTAGTGCAACTGACCGCCAAAAAGTGCAATACTTGAACGGCATTGTCTTTGAGTAATCTGCAATGTTATGTTGAGGAATATGGCTTTCTTTCGTGTATTGTCACTGGTGACGAAACATGGTGTCACCATTTTGAACCGTAAAGCAGAACATCAGATCAAGCAATGGAAATGTGCAACTTGATCTCCAAAGAAATCAAAGGCCATGCACACCAGTTCTGGTGGGGTCGTGATGTCCTTTTTTGACCACAAGGGTCCCATTTACTGGAATGGGGAACCACCATCAGTGCCCCAGCATTAAAGTCACTTTACAGAACCTTAGACGAGTCGTCAAGTCGAAACACCCAGGCATGTTGCCCAATGGCATTATTCTCCTGCATGAAAGTGCCTGCCCACACACTGCCAACGCGTTGAAGACAACATTGCAGCAGTTTCGATGGGAAACGCTGGAACATCCACCGTACAATCAAAACCTTTCACCGTGTGACTTTCATGTTTATGGATCTCTAAAACAAGCTATTCATGGACATCGATTAACAATGGATGACAAAGTATGAGAATGGGTCCAGGTCTGGATCTGACAGCAGCCTACTGGCTTCTTCAAAAACGGAATTGACTGGCTAGTGTCCCAATGGGATAAATGTGCCAACAGTTTTGGTGACTTTTTGAGTCAGTAAAATGATTACCATTACTTTACACAAGTGACCCGGTTTCATTTGAATGACCCTTATAAAAACTTTTGATTATGGTATATACCAGCATCTTTTATTCTGACTCATTTTTGTTTTAGGCACAACTGCTGCATATTATGAATCACAAACTAAAAAGTTTGAAGATTTTATAGTAGCATCGGCTAGGTATGAATCAGTTTTGCTGGGAACGCAAGACAGAAAAGTAATAGTGGTGGAGGACTTTCCACAGTCATTTTTTCGAAATACAGAAAAGCTGCATGATATAATTAAGTAAGTCTTCTTTATAGATGCTAATTATCAAATTAGCATCACATTCTTAATATTTAAGAGTATATTCAAAGCTATATTATTTAGGAGCATAGTAAATTACAAGTATTGGAAGTAAGTTATTAAATTACAGGGCAAAATGAACATTTCATCATTAAAAGAAAATTAAAGAAAGAAAAAAGGTAGTTTGGGAAGTGATATATATGAAGACAAAACATTTATTGATTAAATATGTTAAATGTGAAACATCTACATTGCATGTTGCTCAGTAAATACTGGATTTCTTTTTGAATGTCAAAACGTATGTGCAAAGCCTGAAGTGGACATAGCAGGAACTACACATCATTTGCCATGGAAGTACTCATGTGCAAACCATATCCAAACAGTTTTTTAAATATGCTGGTATCAGCAAATATATTTTCCCTGAGTGCCATTTAATCTTTGTTTTTATAGTTTTGCTCCTTGCTCTCCCAATTCACAATTGAAATGAGGTTTCTAAATAGAAAGCCTTTGTTAAATAATGCATCTTGAAGTTGTTTGTTGTTTGATAATGCTTTGGATCTTGAACTTCATCCATTCTCCGTCTGGCATCTTAGATAACTGTAAATTTAGAATTAAAACCAATCAAGACGTTTTAGGTCATAGAGATTTACAACTAGTAGAAAGTAAATTTTAATCAGCTAGAAGGAAACATGAATCAGTTTTGAATAAGAGGTATTATGACTGGAAATCAAGTTGCATGCCTTCGTACCAAGTGGCAATGTCTGCTGTTTAAGAATGCATCATTTGGATAAGAAATAGATGCTAAAATTGAAATGAAAGCACAGAAACTTATTAAATGGATAGAGCTGGATATGGCGGCAAGCGCATGGAATTTATTTTGTCAGGAATTAGTTTGAGGCCTAACCTCCCAGTGTAAGGGTGGTAGCCTTGGACTGGAAGGCTTCGTCTCAAGTCTCAAGATATGTTCCAATAAGACTTTCTGCAACCCAAGTCACACATCTGTGTTTCAAAAAATATGATTGATATATTGTAAAGTGCAAGAATGGACAAAAATCCATTGCCACTTATAGCAAGGAGAACTAATTGTCAAAATCTCTGTACTGTGTGTGCACATTTCTATTTTTTTATTATTTATTATTATTATTATATTATTATTATTATTATTATTATTATTATTATTATTATTATTATTATTATTATTATTATTATTATTATTATTATTATTATTATTATTATTATTATTATTATTATTATTATTATTATTATTATTATTATATCAAAATGAGTAACTGCACTCAGGGTTATCATGAATTTAATTTCTTCAATGAAGAGATTCAGTTCTTTAAGAGATAAATGTAAGTCTTGGTTTTATAGAAATGTCTTTATTATTTATAGATTTGGAGTTGTATGAGCTCTATGTGCTTATTTGCTCCTCATTTGTTCAAAGACCTTCATTATGATGCCGTACCACACCTGAAACTCCAAGTAATGGCACATTGGTTAGTTACTTGTAAAGCTTTCATTTGCATTGCATGTGACTTGCACGTTGTTGCTGCAAACTGTTTCCTACTGATATACTAGTCTCCATGTATCTTCTTCTTCTTCTTCTTCTTCTTCTTCTTCTTCTTCTTCTTCTTCTTCTTCTTCTTCTTCTTCTTCTTCTTCTTCTTCTTCTTCTTCTTCTTCTTCTTCTTCTTCTTCTTCTTCTTCTTCTTCTTCTTCTTCTTCTTCTTCTTCTTCTTCTTCTTCTTCTTCTTCTTCTTCTTCTTCTTCTTCTTCTTCTTCTTCTTCTTCTTCTTCTTCTTCTTCTGTCCCATGATGCCATTAAGTGTTGGGTTTCCCTCATTCCATCCATCATCTCCATGCCTTCTGCTCTCTGCTCATTTTTCTCGACCCCATGTATATGAGGTTTTATAAATTATGCAAGAATACTGTCCTAGTAGTATCAGGGAATGTGTATGAATTTGAGCACTGAAGAGCAGTAGCAGCTGTAGAGAACTCTTGCTTATTCCTTAATATGCCTACCAAGTGTTTGAGACTGTAGTGCGGGTAACATCCACAACACTGCAGACTTGAAAACTACGATCTTCAACATAGTTTTAAAAAATGTGCATTCTCTCAGCATTTCTAACAGCATTGCTATACATTTCATTTGATTGTGTAAGAAACTATTGGTCAAGGCAGTCTGTGTTTCCCATTTTAAACCTATTAATTGCTCATATCTAATTCTCTGAACCTTGAATAAGTTGTTATATTTATCTCAGGAACCACCATCATAAATGTCACCAAAGCAGTTTCTTTATGCCAAATCATAGTAATTGCCTAGTAATGAGGTTGGGAGTAACTGTTACTATTTACATAAAGCTGAGTAACTGTTTAGAAATAAACAATTCTGAATCCTCATATTAAAAGACTTATTGAGTTATACTTTATTTAAACTTAAAACTTCACTCTAGTCAACTATAAAAACAGGAACGTTTTCGGGACTGTCCAGTTCCATTCTCAGCTGATTGGCGACAGACCATTATCTTCACAATTGACTGTTGTGTGGACACTAATTGGATTCTAAATCCTCATATGGTTTTATTCATATAACTCGATGGATACAAGAGAGTGAAAGTGTTCCAAAGCAGGCTCTGTTCCTTCAGCAGGTAAGGAGGAGGCCATAATTTTCTGGGACGCCCAAGGCGTTGGTAGACAAAACAGCAAATTCAGCAATGGAGAATACTATACAGCTTTACTGGAACAGTTGAAAGATGCTATGAAGGTCAAATGTCTGCATTTGTTGAAGAAGAAAGTTTTTTCTCGCCAAGACAATGCAATGACACAAATTTGTTCAGTGCTGTAATAAATTTGCATGGCTATGCTTCAAATAGTTATCATATTTTACTTTCAGTGATGTTTTCCTTTTTCCAAAGCTGAAGAAATGGCTCATTGGATAAACGTTTCCCTCAGATGTGGAGATCATAGTTCAGCAAATCATTCAAATTAGAGGTAGAAAGAACTTGAGAGTACTGCTTGTCCAAGTGTAGAGAGTTTAAAGGGAAATGTGATGGGTGGGGGAAATGTTTAGTTAAAATTCTAATGTTTTTCCCTCAAGGCTGAGAACCTCCTGAGCAGTAGTTATAGACATGTACTTGACAGTGATGAATGAAACAAATGGCATTGGTTGAAACCTTGTAATTTATGGAAAGGTAGAATCAGACTGAAAAATTCAATGCTATAGCCGGGATTTGAAACACAAATCTTTCAGTCTCCATCTGGCTGCTCTTAACCTTTGAGCTACCATGGACAACATGACGTTAAACTCTCCAACTGACTCGTGTTTTTCTCGGTAAACCACTAGTAGTTCTCATAAACACATGACACAACTACCTTAATGACGACTTACTATGCTTTAAGTACTTTAAGGTCCGGGTATGACATTAAACTCTCCAACTGACTCGTGTTTTTCCCAGTAAACCACTATGAGTTCTCATAAACACATGACACAACTACCTTAATGATGACTTACTATGCTGTAAGTACTTTAAGGCTCGGGTATGACATTAAACTCTCCAACTTGTTAACTTTAAAGCGAGTCGATTAAAGACACTAGACAACACTTACTTTTAAATTTTTCCGGAACTAGTTTCAGAGGCTTTGCCTCTATCATCGGCCGGCTCTCGACCGAGAGTCGAGAGCCGGCCGATGATAGAGGCAAAGCCTCTGAAACTAGTTCCGGAAAAATTTAAAAGTAAGTGTTGTCTAGTGTCTTTAATCGACTCTCTTTAAAGTTAATTTATCATAACAACACTGTTTTCAACACTTCCAAGAAAGTAATCTCCAACTTGTGTTTTTCCCGGTAAACCACTAGGAGTTCTCATAAACACATGACACAACTACCTTAATGATGACTTACTATGCTGTAAGTACTTTAAGGTCCGGGTATGACATTAAACTCTCCAACTCGTGTTTTTCCCGGTAAACCACTAGGAGTTCTCATAAACACATGACACAACTACCTTAATGATAACTTACTATGCTGTAAGTACTTTAAGGCTCGGGTATGACATTAAATTTTCCAACTGACTCGTGTTTTTCCCGGTAAACCACTAGGAGTTCTCATAAACACATGAGACAACTACCTTAATGACGACTTACTATGCTGTAAGTACTTTAAGGTTTGGGTATGACATTAAATTCTCCAACTGACTCGTGTTTTTCCCGGTAAACTACTAGTAGTTCTCATAAACACTTGGGACAACTACCTTAATGATGACTTACTATACTGTATGTACTTTAAGGTCCCGGTATGACATTAAATTCTCCAACTGACTCGTGTTTTTCCCGGTAAACCACTAGGAGTTCTCATAAACACATGAGACAACTACCTTAATGACGACTTGCTATGCTGTAAGTACTTTAAGGTCCGGGTAGGACATTAAATTCTCCAACTCACTCATGGTTTTCCGGTAAACCACTAGGAGCTCTCATAAACACATGATGATTTACTATACTGTAAGTACTTTAAGGTCCGGGTATGACATTAAATTCTCCAACTGACTCGCATTTTTCCGGTAAATCACTAGGAGTTCTCATAACCACATGAGACAACTACCTTAATGATGACTTACATGCTATAAGTACTTTAAGGCCCGGGTACGACATTAAATTCTCGAACTGACTCGTGTTTTTCCCGATAAACCACTAGGAGTTCTCATAAACACATTAGACAGCTATCTTAATGACGATTTACTATGCTGTAAGTACTTTAAGGTCCGGGTATGACATTAAATTCTCCAACTGACTTGTGTTTTTCCGGTAAACCACTAGGAGTTCTCATAACCACATGATACAACTACCTTAATAACGACTTACATGCTATAAGTATAAAAATTATTTGTGGTTGGTTTATTGACACTCGTCACTTACTTTTTCATATATTTATGAGAGACTAGTTTCAAAGGCCCTGGCCTCCATGTCAATAAACCAACCACAAATAATTTTTATATTAATTTTGACGTCACTGTTACTAAATTCCTCCAAACACACATGCTATAAGTACTTTAAGGCCCGGGTATGACATTAAATTCTCGAACTGACTCGTGTTTCTCCCGATAAACCACTAGGAGTTCTCATAAACACATTAGACAACTATCTTAATGACGATTTACTATGCTGTAAGTACTTTAAGGTGCGGGTATGACATTAAATTCTCCAACTGACTCGTGTTTTTCCCGGTAAACTACTAGTAGTTCTCATAAACACTTGGGACAACTACCTTAATGATGACTTACTATACTGTAAGTACTTTAAGGTCCGGGTATGACATTAAATTCTCCAACTGACTCGTGTTTTTCCCGGTAAACCACTAGGAGTTCTCATAAACACATGAGACAACTACCTTAATGATGACTTGCTATGCTGTAAGTACTTTAAGGTCCGGGTAGGACATTAAATTCTCCAACTCAACTCATGGTTTTCCGGTAAACCACTAGGAGCTCTCATAAACACATGACGATTTACTATACTGTAAGTAATTTAAGGTCCGGGTATGACATTAAATTCTCCAACTGACTCGCATTTTTCCGGTAAACCACTAGGAGTTCTCATAAACACATTAGACAACTATCTTAATGACGATTTACTATGCTGTAAGTACTTTAAGGTGCGGGTATGACATTAAATTCTCCAACTGACTCGTGTTTTTCCCGGTAAACTACTAGTAGTTCTCATAAACACTTGGGACATCTACCTTAATGATGACTTACTATACTGTAAGTACTTTAAGGTCTGGGTATGACATTAAATTCTCCAACTGACTCGTGTTTTTCCCGGTAAACCACTAGGAGTTCTCATAACCACATGATACAACTACCTTAATGACGACTTACATGCTATAAGTACTTTAAGGCCCGGGTATGACATTAAATTCTCGAACTGACTCGTGTTTCTCCCGATAAACCACTGGGAGTTCTCATAAACACATTAGACAACTATCTTAATGACGATTTACTATGCTGTAAGTACTTTAAGGTCCGGGTATGACATAAATTCTCCAACTGACTTGTGTTTTACCGGTAAACCACTAGGAGTTCTCATAACCACATGATACAACTACCTTAATGACGACTTACATGCTATAAGTACTTTAAGGCCCGGGTATGACATTAAATTCTCGAACTGACTCGTATTTCTCCCGATAAACCACTAGGAGTTCTCATAAACACATTAGACAACTATCTTAATGACGATTTACTATGCTGTAAGTACTTTAAGGTGCGGGTATGACATTAAATTCTCCAACTGACTCATGTTTTTCCAGCAAACCACTAGGAGTTCTCATAACCACATGAGACAAGTATCTTAATGACGACTTACATGCTGTAAGGACTTTAAGGCCCGGGTACGACATTAAATTCTCCAACTGACTCGTGTTTTTCCCGATAAACCACTAGGAGTTCTCATAAACACATGAGACAACTACCTTAATGGTGACTTAATATGCTGTAAGTAAAGGCCCGGGCTTTATAATTCAGACCACAATTAGGTCATGTTGGCATCTTGGCCATGGTAACTCAATAGTTATGAGCAGCCAGATGAGGCCTGGAAGATCTGTGGTTCAAATCGTGGCTATGGCATTGAATTTTTCAGTCTGACTCTTACCTCTCCACCCATAGGGGCCTACTGGGGTAGGTACGGCAATTGGCGATCCCGGGATCCCGAGCCAAATCTGTCGATTGGGTGCCTCTGAGTGGTGAGAGAGCTAATGCCAAACGCCCAAACAAGGTCCACATCTGTGTTTGACCCTAATCTAAGTTAAAAATAGTACATTAAACCAAATTCAGAGTAAAACCAAAGCAAAGTCAGAGAGAAGCCTGAGTGGAGCGAGAGCAAAGCCAGAGCGCAGCCGTAGGCAAGCCAGAACCAAGCCAAAGTTAAGGTGCAGAACGAAGTTAGTGTGAGGCCGGAGCGGGACAGGAGCGGGGCCAGAACCTAGCAAGAGTCAAGCCAGAACGAAGACAGGTCCAAGCAAGAGTATAGTTAAGGAATGAAACCAGAGCCAAGCCAGTGCGGGACCGTAGTGGGGGCCGGAGCGTAGCCAGAGCGGAGCCAGAGCCAAGCCAGAGCGGGACCATAGTGTTGACTGGGGCCTAGCCAGAGCAGCACCGGAGATGGGCTGGAACCTAGCCAGAGCCAAGCTAGAGCCAAGCCAGGGTTAGGTTTAAGAATGAAGGTAGTGAGGCCAGAGCGGGACCGAAGGTAGGCCAGAGCCAAGCCAGAGCCAAGTTAGAGTGAGGTTTGAGTGAAGCCGGAGCGAAGCCAGAGCGGGATCGGGGGGGTGGCCGAATCCAAGCCAGAGCGAAGCCAGAACCAAGCCAAAGTTAAGGTATAGAACGAAGTGAGTGTGAGGCCGGAGCGGGACAGGAGCGGGGCCAGAACTTAGCAAGAGCCAAGCCAAAACGAAGACAAATCCAAGCAAGAGTATAGTTTAGGAATGTTAGAGTGAAGCCAGAGCGAAACCAGAGCCATGCCAGTGTGGGACCGTAGCAGGCACCGGAGCCTAGCTAGAGTGGAGCCAGAGCCAAACCAGAGCCAAACCAGTGTGGGACCATATCGGGTACCGGAGCCTAGCCAGAGCAAAGCCAGAGCGGGACCGGAGTGGTGACCGGGGCCTAGCCAAAGCGAAGGCAGAGCGAAGCCAGTGTTAAAGGTACAGAATGAAGTGTGAGGCCAGAGCAAAGCCTGAGTGATGCCAGAGCGGAACCGAAGGCTGGCCAGAACCTAGCCAGAGCAAAGCCAGAGCCAAGCCAGGGCAAAGTTAGAGGGATTTTAGAATGAAGTCTGAATGGGGTTATGGTGAAGCGGGAGAGAAGCCAGAATGGAACCAGAGTATAGCCAGAGCAGAGCTAGAGCAGAGAAATGGTTAAGTCAGAATGAAGCCAAAGCGGAGCTAGAGCAAAGTGAAGGCAAAGCCACATCAGAGTCAAAGGAAAGTTAAAGATAGGTTAAGTGAAAGGAAGAATTGTAAAGTGAAATACAGTTTTTGAAAGGGCACTAATGACCATCGAGTTGAGCGCCCCTAAATTTTAATCATCATCCTACCTCTCCATACTTTGACCTCCACATGGCTAGTGTGAAAGAACAATTAATTTCTTGTAACTTATCTTACATTAGTTAGCAAAATTATGGTTTTAACTCAGTTGTCAGCAAGACAACTTAAAATAATAAGGGAAAGAAATTAGGCATTCTACTGAGTGACATTTTAACACATTAACAAAAATGATTGATTTACGTATCACTTAATAAAATTGAAGTTAAAAATGCTTCCTTTTTCATTTTTAGAAACCACTGTATGACTTCAACAACCCCAGTGATTTTCATCTGTGATGAAAATGTAGAACAGAAGCTCTTCTCACAGTCATTGTTGCTTGAATTAAATGCAAAACATCTGAAGTAAGTACAAATGTAATTTACTTGAAAGAAGCTTGAAGCAATTAGGCAAGTATATAAATTGGAACTGAAACTTATACAGTTACAACACTTGCAAAAACAGGTATGTTTCAATGCTTTCACTCTCAGTTGTAGTTCAACTGTCATTATTGTTAAATTAAATTTAATTTATCATAACACTGTTTTGAACACTTTGAGGCGGTAATCGGTGGATATAAAGGATCCTACACCGAAAGACCGATTTTGCTCCTGGCTAGCGATCAGTATGGGAGAGCGACTCCGTTTCAGGGTCCAACGATCAAATGAAAATACACTCTGCTTCCTTGAATTTTCCCACCAGTTTATTTATATAACATTTAGATCACAACTTTGTCCTCCACACAACTTGCTCGTTACAACGTTACCTTCCCCGAAAACGATCCACGATGAAGTGTCATGCCTTTACTCGATTCTCCGCGTCCTTTCCTACCGCAGACTATCTAGCACGCCCCTTTCCTATTTCCATGACTATTCCGCCTGTATCACGTGACGTATAACCATTTTTATTGGAGGTTCATTTTCCTCATTTTTACTCTTACTGGGCTCTCACCCCTGCCTATCTCTGTCCCTCCTTTTTGACCTTCGGGGTCATGAGAAGAAACATTCAGACTTCTTCTCACATTCCTTAGGGGAGTGTTTTCTTCCTCGACGCCATGACACATTCCTTAAGTTAATGTATTTTTGTTCCCCCAAGTGCGGTTTCTCCACCAACTGCGGTTCCTGTCTCAAAATGCCCTTCGGAGGAATATTGCAATTTTCTTTTATTTACTTATTTCTTTCTTTTTTTTTCCTTTGGAAAATTGTAAATTCCTTCGAAAGTCCCACTAAATGGTAATCAACAAAATTGATGTGAACTGGATTACTTCCTAAGTTACTTCCTATCGGCCTTCGCTCCATCAACGCTTGAACGAGCAAGGAGTTTTCGGGAGCTGTTACATATACACTTAACAAGAGACAAAATATATACATACATAGATATACACATATCCTTAAATGCATTGTTACCTAGCAATACCCTGAAATACATTGTTACATATATGAGCCCTTAAATTTTTCTGTTTATTTGTATTTTACATTTCTTGTGCAAGTCTACACTTTCTTTTGGCATTCAGAACAATGGATTTGCCTTTCACTTAATTTTTATTGACATATTAGGTTGGTGCATGTTTGTCTTTTGAGCTCTATACTTTCATTGCAATATTGTGGATAATTAACACTCCGTACACTATCACATGCATCTCACTTGTGCATATCTTGCACAAATTTCTTTCTTCGTACACTATCACACTCTTGTTATTTTGGAATCACAAACATATAACTCGAATAAATCCTTTCATGGAAGTGTTGAAAACAGTGTTGTTGTATAAATTAAATTAATTGGGAGTCGATTAATAACGAAGGAGTACATGCAGTCTATGTGATGTCTTTGTAATTAGGGAGGACTTGTTATGTGTTCTTATCAACACCTTTTCTCCTAACTGCGGTGTCCATTTCTTCCTATATCGTTTCTTCTTTTTATTTCTATTTTCTGCGCATTTTCTCAAGCGCTCATAGGCTTCTAAGATCTGTTGACTTTCGCTTTGCTCCTCAGTGTGAATGGCGATCGGTAGCCCTGGGATTATGTCTTCAGACGGTTCCTTCAAAAGTAGTGTTACTGGAGCTATTCCCGTGTTTGGATTAATGGTGTTATTCATGACACGTTCTATCAGGGGCAATTGGGGAACCCACGAGGTATGTTTCTTTTTGTAGGTGAGGATGCGTAGAAAGATGGACAAGTCCCGTATGGTCCTTTCACATGGATTACTTTGTGGATGGTATGCGGTTGAATTATAAATTTTTATGCCTGCAGTTCTAATTTTATCCATAAATAATTTGCCCTTATGTATGGACGCATTATCTGCCAAAATGGCGTCCATTTTGCCGTGTTTGGGTATAAAGTCTTCTATGATCTTTGCTGCACAGGCTATGCTTGTTAATTTCTTCATTGGGTATGATTTCACAAATTTTGTAAATATGTCCACCATTACGAAAATATATTTCATCCCTGCTGTTCCCGTAGGTAATGGTCCATGTAAGTCGATTGTTACCAATGCTAGTGGCTTGTCGCGGAGTATGGAAATTGGTGGTGTGTCGTATTTCACGTTAAGTGGTTTTGCTTTCTGGCAGATGATACATGCAGATATGTGTTGACGAACTTTATGTTGTAATCGGGGAATGTAAAAATATTGTTCGATTGTCAGGCATGTCTTCTCGGTTCCTCCATGAATGATGGCTGTATGAAACAAGTCAATAATTAAGTTTTCTATGACACGTGGTGCGTACGTCTGCCATGTTAAGTGGTGCCTACCTTGCAATTTGTACAGGATTCCGTCGCATTTTCCAAATGATCCTTTCGTGTCCTTCTGAATATCTGGAGCTGTTGTGAAAATTTCTGCTAATTTGGGGTCCTCCTGTTGAAGTTGTCGTATGTTTTTTACTTGTTTGATTAACATTTTGTTTAGATGGGTGTCTATTTTTAGGATGTGTACTTCACGTGTGTTGCCTTGGCATTCTGGTATGGCTCCTTTTGTGGTCAGTCTAGACAGCGTGTCTGCGAAGATATTTTGGTTTCCAGGTATATGTGAGATGGTGACATCATATGACATTTCGTGTATGTATCTAGAGATTTTTGAGCTTGTTAATTTGCACTTTTTAATGAATGATAGGCTCACGTGGTCCGAAAATATTATGATTTTGCAATTAAAGATGTAGTCTCTGAATTTTTGAATAGCGAAAAAGATTGCTGCTATTTCCTGTTCCGTTACACATGCTATTTTCTCTGTGTGTGTCAAGTTTCTAGATGCCGTACTTATAACGTACTGTTGTCCTTTGTCATCTCTTTGACATAGAACTGCTCCGAAACCAGAAATTGATGTGTCTGTGTAAATGTAGTAGGGTTTGTCGGTGCGGGGTCGTTCCAATAAAATAGCTTGTCCGAATAATTCTTTTACTCTGTCGAATGCATTTTGGTGTGTGCTCGTCCAGCGCCATCTTACGCTTTTCTTTAACAACTCTCTAAGGGGTGCCACTTCTTTAGTGTAATTAATTAGAAATCATGCCTCATACTGGAATATGCCCAATACTCGGCACAGCTGCCTTATGTTTCTTGGTGCACAGATTTCTGCAATTGTTCGGATTCTTTCTTTATCTGGAGAAATACCTTTCTCCGAAATGACGTATCCTAGGAATTTGGTTTCTTGTTGGAAGAATTTGGTTTTTTCTAAGTTCAACGTCAGCCCGTTTGATCTTGATTTTGTAATGACGTAATCCAAATGTTGTATGTGTTCGTCTATCGTATTGTCGTGTAGTAAAAAATCATCGATATATTCAGTCAGGAATTCTTGAGCAGTATCTCCAAATATGGCATACATGGCTCTTAAAAACCCGCTTGCACTTACTGACATGCCAAACGGTAGTCTGGTAAACTCTAACACTCGACCCTGATATAGGAATCCCGTAAATTTTCTTAAGTGTGGTGGTATAGGGATTTATAGGTACGAGTTTGTCAAGTCGATGGAGGAAAACCACTTTTTTCTTCCGATGCTGGTGAGTATTTGTTCTATGCCAATGGTCCGAAAATTATCTGGTAGAATAAACTGGTTAAGGTGCCGGGCATCTATTGTTATGCGTGCTTTTCCATTGCTTTTGTGCACTATGCAGAGGGGGTTTATGTAGGGGGTATTTGATTCTTGAATTATCTTTTGTTCTAGCATTTCTATAATGGCCTCTTCTACTGCTGGTTTTAAATTTAGTGGAATGTTCCTGCATTTATAGTGCCATGGTTTTACTTCTTTAATTTGAAAGTCGTAGCAGAAGGATGTACAAAGGCCTGTTTTTTTCCGTAAAAGCAGCTCTGTTCTTCCACAAAACAGAAAATAGAGATTCTTTTTGTCTTTCGTCCAAGTGTGTGAGTCCATTCACTTTCTCCCCTAATTTGGAACACATTTGTAAATTTGGGTCAAGGACCTGGCATGTGGATTCTAAGGGTGGCTTTTCCTCCAGCTGTTTGGGTCTGTCGATAACACCCACTCTCATGGAGCTATTTATTACTATCGTGACAGGGGAAAAACTTGCTTTTTCATCCGTATAGATTAGGTCAGTTCCCTCGCCATTAATCAAGTCAAAACTTTTACAACTCTCATGTGTGCTAACAATTTCCTCAGTCTTTAAGATCGCAAGGTAAATATCTTTGCTTATATTAATGTATTGAACAAAAAATTGTTCCTCCTCCAATTGGTTTTCGGCTTCTGTTAATTGCATGTTGGGAACTGCCTGCTGGGAAAAAGGAATTGGAAACTCTTCGTTGTCGCCTCGAATGGTTAAAATCCTGGCTGCGTAATTAATCTTTGCATGAAATGCTTGGAAGAAATCGCTTCCTAGAATAACTTGTACGGCCAAATGCGGTATTATTAAAAAAATGACTTCTACATGATTTTGGCCTAAAGTGAATGGAATCATAACTTGTTTTTGTATACGTTGTTTCTGTCTTCCTATGGCCATTAGTACGTACACATTTTTGGTGGGTAACGTTTGTAGATGTATGCCTTTTGCTTCCAAGTGATTAAAGAATTTTAGACTACAGACAGATGCTGTCGCTCCAGTGTCTAGCGTTGCCTGGAAAGTTTCATCTGCTATGGTGATCTCTATTTGTGGCGTTTCTGCTATGTCTTGCTGTATTGTATCTGTGTTCATGTTTCCAGCATTGTTTCCAACTGTCAAGTCTTTATCCTCATCGAGTATCTGTAGTTGCGCCATTGTATTTTTAGTGTTTCCATTTTTTTTAACATACCTCGAGGCAGAAAAAGGAAACGGTCTCCTACCCGAATTTAGTTTTCCGTATTGTGTGTCTCACTTGCACCGTTTAGGGATGTGTGGGTGGTTGGGACAAATTTCTGGTTCGCAAACCATTTTTGTTTTGGCATTGCACCGTTGTTGTAATTTGTCGTTGGGGACCTACTCCTATTTGTTTCTTTGCTTGCTGACTCATGGTTCTCATGAGGTGCTTGTTCTGCTCGCTGGTCCGTCGTGTGTTGTCGGTTATCGTGGTCATGACCATTATTGGTCCATCCGCATCCTGCAGGATTTTCTCTGGGTAAGTCATTTTTGTACGGTCTTTGAAAAATATCATACCGTCTCTCTCCGGTAATATGGCTGTCACCGGCGTGTCGCCTTGGATATGTTCGTTGTGTACGCATGAAATTTATGTAATGTGTTCGCTGGGGATGTTGAGGATTTTCTCGGTGTTGTCTTTGGTGATACCGGGAATTTTGTCTTCTGTGGTCATACGCGGGTACCTGGTCTCTGTACCGGTCTCTGGGGTGTGTCTGGTCGTTATGTCTGGCATTTCCAGTGTTGTATGCCCTCGTCCCACTAAAGTTTTGGGCATGTTGCGACGTCCTGTCATCTCGTAGTCCTGGGTTCAGTTCAGTCCTGGGTGGTTCTAGTGCCGTCAAAAGCTCAATTGTCTAGCTAATTGTACTGGGTCGTGCGACAATTAAATGATTTTTTATCTATTCTGGGTAGTGTCGCGTAACTAAACTAATAAATTCCTGAGGTTCGATGGGAGGGTCCAACATTTTACTTTGTTGCGCTAAGTCTAGAAAGTAATCCATCATGGATCGTCCTCTGTGTGAATATTTCCCTGTATTTATGTTCGTCCGGACAGCATATTGTGTTGCGCCATTCCAATATTTTGTTAAAAAGTGTTGTTTGAAGTCTGTGTAACTGGTGTGGTCACCTACTGCTAGCCTAAACCAAGTCAGTGACCGTCCCTGCAAGCCTCGTTTAACTATTATCATCTCATCTGGAATGTTCTTGAGCTGAAAGTAAGACTCTAGGTCCATTATGTAACGCTTCGCGTTGTCTCTCACGTCATCAAATGTTAGCACGGTTATTTCATTTAACAAGTGAAAATAGTGAGGGTACCCTGTTTTTATACAGTTATTGTATATGCTCCCTTGGTTGACACTATTACATGTTTCCATAGGTACCGTTGAAGACGTGTTTTGGCACGTGTTCATCGGTCCCTGTCTTGTCGGTACACTTGAAACGTCATTACTCTGAGGTTGGTCATTACATATTTTTAAGTCATTAAGAGCCTCTTTGAGTGATGCCATTTCTCGTGCATGGTGTTCCATTATTTTATCAGTTGAGCGTTGAGTTGCGTCTGCCTGTGTCAGGGTTTCTTTAGTTGCTATCAATTCATTATGAGTATTATAACACAGGTGTTTTGCATCTCCTCCCTCAACTGGGCATGCACATTATCATAATGCTGTGAAATCTGGTTAAGTTGCTCCCTGGTGGTTTCCATGTCCTTTTGTGTATCGTGCACCTCTGTGCGCATATTCAAAAATTCTGCCTCTGTAAAGGCCTGCCCTAACCTAATTTCTGCTAATTGCTTATTCTGTTCTTCTGTTTTACTTTCTAATTGTCTTTTCAACGTGTTTGTGTATTTTGCCATCTTTTTTTCTAAATTATTTTCTAACGTGCTGTTTCTTGCTGCTATTTGCTGACTATGTTCTGACATCTTAGTTTCTATTTGCTGGCTCTGTTGTGACATTCTAATTTCTATTTGTTGGCTTTGTTCTGACATCTTAGTTTCTACGGGCCCAAATGACCTTGTTGTCGACGGTCCCTAAAACACCACACACTCACTCACTCACTCACTCACTCACTCACTCACTCACTCACTCACTCACTCACTCACTCACTCACTCACTCATTCTTAGTTTCTATGTGCTGGCTTTGTTGTGACATTCTACTTTCTATTTGTTGGCTTTGTTCTGACATCTTAGTTTCTAGGTTGCTTTGGAGCTGCTGGAGCATCTGTTGCATCATAGCCGTGAGGCTGAGTGTTGCCTCAGGACTAATTTCTTGCACAGCGATGTCTCCGAGCTGCCCTTGGATTTGTTCCTCCATGTCTGCGTTAATTATCCTGCCACTTCTCAGGATCATATAAATTTTACACAGTCTGTAGTGTTACTGCCAGGCTTGTCCTACACAGTGAGTGCCCCTTGTGGAAAGACTTTGGAAAGGATACTTACTCGTGATGTTGCTGGTGTTTACCTCCGTCGGAAGTGGTGGTTGTTGCTGTCCTGTTGTCGTCATGCTCAGTGACCTCGTCCGCGGTGTACATCTACGATGTCGTGGTGTGATCTGCTGTTGCTCCGGGTGGTGTCTCCGGGTGGTCATCACATTCTCGGCGTCTGTTCTTCTGGGTGTTATCTCCGGGCGGTAATCTCGTTCTCGGCATCTGTTGCACCTGGTGTTGTCTATGGGCGGTAATCTCGTTCTCGGTGTGATGGTCTCGAAGGAGATGTTGGTGGTTGTGGAAGCTCGCCGGGTGGTTAAGACACGTTGGGTGCCATTTGAGGCGGTAATTGGTGGATATAAAGGATCCTACACCGAAAGACCGATTTTGCTCCTGGCTAGCGATCAGTATGGGAGAGCAACTCCATTTCAGGGTCCAGCGATCAAATGAAAATACACTCTGCTTCCTTGAATTTTCCCACCAGTTTATTTATATAACATTTAGATCACAACTTTGTCCTCCAAACAACTTGCTCGTTACAACGTTACCTTGCCCGAAAACGATCCACGATGAAGTGTCGCGCCTTTACTCGATTCTCCTCGTCCTTTCCTACCGCAGACTATCTAGCACGCCCCTTTCCTATTTCCATGACTATTCTGCCCATATCACGTGACGCATAACCATTTTTATTGGAGGTTCGTTTTCCTCATTTTTACTCTTACTGGGCTCTCACCCCTGCCTATCTCTGTCCCTCCTTTTTGACCTTCGGGGTCATGGGAAGAAATATTCAGACTTCTTCTCACATTCCTTAGGGGAGTGTTTTCTTCCTCGACGCCTTGACACATTCCTTAAGTTAATGTATTTTTGTTCCCCCAACTGCCGTTTCTCCCCCAACTGCGGTTCCTGTCTCAACTTCCAAGAAAGGAGTTGTCATTATTGTGATTTCTGTGTGGAGCTGGTAGTGATCGGAGATTGCGAAGTGAATCCATTACTTGGATTACAATCATAGGATAAACTTGCACGTGTCAGTGAAATCAAGAACTCTGTATACAGGAAAAATTTTAGTAGAATGAAATTCAAAAACATGTCACAAGACACATTCAGAACATTTGTTTGGACCACTACAACATTGCAAGTTGAATCACAGCAAATGCTTTTGAAAAATGACTTATATTTTAAAGAAAGTAAATAAAGTGATTATCTATATATTAATGTAATGTGCATTTATAAAATATAATTTATATTACTATAAGAGTCCATAGTTACAGTTAGGGTCTTTCTAGCTATTTCATTATTATTGGTCATTCTAGTGTTAAATGACTCCATGGTAATGGCATTGTGAAGCTTTTCTCTGGAGTGATGCATTCTGTTTAACCTTACAGATTTTGATTAAGAGATTTTTGCAAATAGTATTTGTTAGTAATGTAATCCTTAATTGGGACCCAGAAACTAAATTGGATTTGTTTGTTTCAAAATCAAATGTTGCAGTGGTATGAAGTATTGAAATGATAACTTGGTCATTCATTTACATCCTCAGTCTGTAGTCGCAATAATTAAAATTATTTAAAATGTTTCAGGATGAAAGCGATGACTTCAAGATTATTACTTGCAGTATTTAACCGATTAAAAGCCTTATATCCAAAAGTAGTAAATGTCAGTACTGATTATTTAAAAGAACTGTCAAAGGAAGCAAATGGTGATTGTCGAAGTGCTCTGCTTACCTTATATTGCCATGTTTTTGGAGTCAAAAGAGGTATTTATTTATTTATTTATTTATTTAGTGTATGTATTTATTTTATGTATGTATTTAGTGTTTAATTTACCTGATACTACTTTGTAAGTTCATCTCTTCATGATGAACTTTTGAAATACTGTAATGAATGCTTTAAGAAATATTGACTGCCATTTTTGAGCTATCATTTAAAAAAAGAGAAAAAAACATAAATCTTTGTTTTGCAGTTAGTAATCATGACTATAGTATAACAGATCAATATAAAGTTATTGATGTATTAATATCACTGAACTATGTAGTGTTCCTCTTCTAATATCTTTACAACTGCTCGTGCAACATTTAAAACATCCATACTAAAGTGCAAGCTACTGCTGAGGAGCCCTCCTTTATCTTATCGCAATGCACCTGCTATACTTGTTTGCAACCTATTGTTTGCAATTGTCATATTAAGTTTTCTCCTTTCCTAATAGCATTCAAGTTATAAAATTCTGAGGATATGTTTGGATAATAAGCGAGAATGTGACAATATAGCAAAAACACATATGCTTTTCCGCTCCGTGAGTATATTTGCTTGTCGGTTGTTTCTCAAATTCATGCAGAACTAAGTTTATCGGCTAAGTAATATATGTGGGTATTCCAATTCTTTGTTCAATTTAATGGCCCAAAAGTTTGTTTTTCTCTTATGTTCAGTAATATTTGTATCATACATTACTTGAGGTTTTATAAAATAATAATAATAATAGTAATAATAATGGTAATAATAAACTGTGTAGGCTTTCACAGCCGGTGTCATTACATAGACAATGAATATACTGGGTTGTGGGCTGTGGTCCAGTGGATGCTGTCCTGGACGTTTTGTTCAAAGCTGCATTGAACATCTTCGGTGGCATGGCTGTAGTCTTCTCTTGTAGATCTCGTTGACGTCTGATACAATGTCTTCATGTTTCACAGGCTTTATATACACATGCGTGGGTGCAGCTAACTCTTTTATTATTGTGTGGTGTGGGTTATGGTGGGGGCTGCTTTCAACATTTATGGCTGGCACTATCCAGGATCTGTCTCCAGTCTGGTTTCCTGTGTGTTTTCTTTATGTTGGATGCCATGCTTTATTTAAGAGCTTGTTTTCTTCCTCCCTGTTGAAGCCGTCTTTATGTTTGGAAATTTCAACAGCTTTGTGACTTAAGCCAAGACACTGTATCAGTTATTGCTGAGATCTACAAGAGAAGACTACAGCCATACCACTGAAGATGTTCAATGGAGCTTTGAACAAAGCTCTAGAAGGAGAGCTTCCGCTGGGCCATGGCCCTTTAATCATCAGCATGGATAATCATTTTCTATGTAATAATTTTTGCGCAAAATATTACAGCTGATAACTTATATTGTCTTTTTAAGTAAGATTAATATCTGCTATGCTTTTCTTTCTTCATGGTTTTATGCTTACACGTGGCTACAGTTCTTTTGCACTAGGACCAGGCTGTCAATGTAAATGATACCTGGAGCAAAAAAAGGGTAGCAGTATTGAAGAAGTAGCTATGCTACAAGATAATCAAGTTGATCAATGTTAAGTCAATTTGTACATTAAAATTCAGTAAACCACCTTGTATTTTGCAGTCTTCCCTCATCTAAAATATCAGCCTTAAACTGGTTGTAAGTAGCACAGTGAGAAAAGAGTTCATTAAACAATAAATACCCAGTATAAATATAAAGTTTCATTCCCATAATGCTGTGTTAGGTGAGGTAGTCACTCAACAGCTCATAATTTAATAATGATGGCGGGAGATGGATTACAGGTCGGGAGATTGGGAACTTGTCAGGGTTGCTCGGTATGAGATCTCTTCTTTCCTTCAGGGTGTGGGTGCATCCTGATATAATATAAATTTCCCACAGAAATAAACACTGCTACTGATCAAATAGAACTTTATTCACTCATGTAATCTTGCTCTCTAAGTGGTTGTTTACTATCACTACCAATGATCTGACAGAATCATGTAACACCTTTCCTGAGTGCAGTGAGAAAAGTTTTTAAGTCCAATGTATTGTCACCCGAACGTCAGAACTCCCTATAGAAGCGACCGGCAGCAGCAGGAGACGGTAGGCGTTCGCCACGCCCAGTCATTTGTCTTATAGCGGTAACGAGGGTTGGCTGGAAGAACATCACTGTGCCGTCTCTTTTCGGTCCACCTGAGTTCTCAAACTTACAGGATATTTCATCTAATCCAGAACCTTCTAGATTGGCCAGTATGCCCTATATAAGCAACACGTCGGGCTGGAGGAGAGTCAGTTCTTGGCGAGCAGCGAAGCAGCGTCGTGCTAGTGTACGGACGAGAAGATTGTGTACGTGCGTCGGAGGAGTTTACGTGATTGCAAGCGCAAGTGGAACTGTAACGGACGAACTGGTGAATCGTAATTGTGTGCATTACGTAATTCTGTGTAATTGGCAAGTGTTCAACCGTAAGTCGGTGGAAATAAAGAAAATTTTTGAGTGGTGCAATTGGATTTTTCATTTCACGAACCCACAAAGTCACAGTATGCAGGTTGATTGCTGAGTGATGTGATACTCATGTCTGCCTTTCCAGCGGTGACTGCTAAGTTAATCTGATACACATGCTGCCTCCTTTGGCATATACTGCTGAGTGATCTTTTCACAAAATTCATGTCTTGGCCATACTTCAATTTCCTGCACTGCAGTTCTATTTTGAGTTTTATATTTATCATGTATTTATTTTCTTAATTTTTATTGGTTAAACTTGGCCCCATCTTTTGCCTATATGCTACTTTTCAGCTAAGCGCATGACTGTGTTTTGCAAAAGATCTTTCACGTTACGTAAGCATATATGCCTAGAACATTATAACATGTGGCTAGGGTTTGTTCAGAGCATGTCTAAATTCTTATGAAAGGGAATGAGCTCCACCTAGGAGGCACCAAACCTTCCTTTTACAACCTATTTCCTATACAGCATGAATGCCAGCCACCAAATTTTGTTGTTTTCACATGTTTTCGATATCCAAATGTGTTCAGATATCTATTCCCATCTATATATAAATAAACATTTATATACCTTATAGGAGTATTGTTTGATATGATTATTACTTTATGTATGTTTTGATATTAAGAACAGATTAGTAACTTTACATTCCACACTGAAAGGGACGGTTTCATAGTGTTGCTGCCTGCAGTGTAAGGAGACAAGATTCATTTCCCTTTCTGTCTTATGTATTTTTCCTCCGCAAGGAGGTGTATCACAGAAGCTGCTTAGAGAACAGTTGAGTGACTACTTGTTACAAAAGAATGGCTACTTGGTGTTGCAAACCTTAGCTAAGCACTTAGGAAAAGTGGTAGCATGCCAAACCCAATACTCCAGCACCTTGGAGGTGGAAGATAAGGCAGCCATGCTGTAGCCCTTAGAATGTGTTAGCTTTGTGTCTTGAGTTGATTTATTTCTGAATTTAAAGTTAAATGTTGTATCACAAATAATGGCAGAAGAAAATAAGTTATTGAAATTAGGTATATTTGCTACTGGACTGTTCATTGTCTTATACATTGTATTTTGTTATGGATTATTTAGTTAAAAGTATAAATATAAATCTCCATAACTTGTTTATGTAACTTTAATTCTAATTTCTTTACTGTATCTAACAGAAGAAATTAAATCTACAAATATATTGGACTGTATCCGGAAAAAAACACGACAAACTAAGGTTTCTACAGAAGAGAAACAAAATAAGAAAGGACGAGATGGCGACTTAAGCATCTTTCACCTTTTAGGACAGATTCTTTACCCTAAAAGTGAGTGGGTTTCATTCATATTGTATATAAGAATGAGACAAAATTATACTTTATAGGTGTTACAACTTACAGGGAACTATGTTTTCTTCCAGGAAAAAGCGTACAGGACTCCACTTCATTGTCAAACATATTTGAACATGATCCAAATGAGATAGCACAGGTAGCCCAAAGATATCCCAGTATTGTGTTGTTAGCACATGAAAATTATCTTTCAACATTTGGAGACATTGGAGATGCTTCTGCAGCGGCTGCATATTTAAGTGAATTTGATGTTCTTTGTAATGAAATGCAGGTGAGCACTTTGCAGTAATTTCTCTGTGAGATACTGAAAAAATCTTATCACACTAAAACTTATTGGTTTTTAAGATAGATATCAGAATATTATTTAAAGTACTTAGGCAAAACTTCTAGAGTGCCATTCTTTTATATTGAAAGAAGATTCATTGTGAAATGTCTGGAATTTTAGGCTATTGTCATTTTAGTAGTTTTATAGCTTTAAAGTTACTTAAATACAAGGATTTTAACCCATTTGCATCATATCTAAATATCCTGCTAGTTAATAATAGTAATTTAAAAAAAAACTATTTGTAGTCAGTTTATTGACACTTTGTCACTTACATTTTTATATTATCGATATATTATATTATTAATATACTTATATTATGTAAGTGACGAAGTGTCAATAAACTGATTACAAATATTTTGTTTTATTAATTTTGACATCACTGTTACTAAATTCCTCCAATCACGCATATCCTGCTGAGAAATCAGATTTAAATACCCTACCAGTAGTGTTGTGAGCATGATAATCTTAAAATAATGATATAAATATCACACAAATATAAATATTTGTTAATGAATCTCCACTTATCTTAAGAAGTTGATGTTAATACTTCTTTCTTCTAAGATCGATTTCGAAGGCACATCGCATTCGTCTTCAGTTAATTACAAACTCCGTTGTTAAGGAAATCTCGGTTACCATGTTTTTTTTTTTCTTTTGTTATGTTATGTTTTCAGCATTACCAACATCTAAGACGAAACAAACCTAAAATCAAAATCAACTGCCGGTATGTCAAAATTCATTATGCGATGTTTATTTTTTTAAATAAATATTTTTTCCCACTCTATTAAATCTATGGGACCATTTAATTGTTTTAATAATTTAACTTCAGGATTTATTTCATGGTTAAATGAACAAAAATGATCTGCTACGGCTGATTTATCAATTTGTTTATATTTAATGTTACGAAAATGTTCTTTCTTTCTGGTTTCCAAACTACATTTCGTCTTTCCAATATAAACCTGATCACAATCTAAACAATTAAATTGATAAATACCAGATATTTTATTATTAGGAGTTTTATCTTTTTTAGAAAATTGTAATAAATTTGTAATGCTATATTTATTTTGAGGAACTAAAGTTATACCAACTTATTTGATTTTTAATGTTTATTAGCCCAAGGATGGTAAGTAAATGTTTTAAAATTATAATCTTCTTTTATTTTTTTAAGAGTAGAAATATCATTAAGAGTTTTTTTATATTTAAATTTTTCAATATTCTTTTGTATAAAATCTTTATTTAAACCATTAATTAAAGCAGTATTAATAATATGTTTATATTCTTTATTAAATTCCTCTTTATTCAGAGGTATACTTATTAATCTATGAATCAAACTATTAAAAACAGCAAATTTATGTGAAAAAGGTTTAAAACTTATATTTTTTATGTAATTATGTAAACCCTCCTCATAATTTCCACGCACTGCTCTCATCGCCATGATGCTTACTGAGGTATGCAACATTGTGCAAAACAGAGAAACAATTTTAGCAGGAAAACACTATATGAAATGTACAGAACAGATATAAAGCTACTTGGTATGTAGATTGCCTTAGAATACACTTTAGTGCCATCTATTTCCTATAATTTGAACACCATGCATTTATGTGCAGTTGAGCTTGTCATACAAGCATCATGCTAGTGCACCTCATCATATGATGCAAATGGGTTAATTTGAACTGAATTAGGATAACCTGGGTCTTTAAATGGAGATAACCAAGTTTATAATGTTATTGTAACTGCTCACAAAACTATTTGAAACTTTGTCCATAACAAAAACAATATACAGTCACATGTTGTTTTTTACTTTCAGCAGTGTCACCATTACATTTAGTCAGTGATATAAAGTTACAAATATTTGGACCTGATATAAATAACATTCCAAGTTTATTATAAAATTTGAAATATTTTAGATTGCATAAAGTAGATTAAAAATGCATTTAGTGATACAGAATGATTAAAAATGAATGTAATGGATAGAGTCAACATGAAAAATGCAATGCCATGGCTGGGATTTGAACCACGGATCTCCTGGTTTCCGTCCAGTCGCTCTTAACCTTTGATTAATTTCCATCAATTAACTAAAATGAATGTAATGTTGTGCTCTGAGTTGCAACTGAGATAATGAACACAAAGCATACAAAGGATATTTGTATTTTTCACTTAAGACAAAAGTACATCTTGTTAACATCACTGACTAAGTGTATTGAGGTTTTGTAGTGCTGAATCTATGAATATGGTATAAAAATGCTGTCATATTGCTTAAGTAGAGCTTCTCTGGTTACCAGCCGTGCAATATTTGTTAAGTTGCTTGAACTTTCGGCCATGTTTACTCTATGGCCTTCAGAAAGTGATGAACATCCAGTCCAGGGTGGTATATATATCTCCAGGTGGAGGGGTGGGGCTAAATGACCCTGTCCAATGGGGAACCAGTGTTCTACCATTGGTTCGGCTGAGGGTTGCTGGCCATATTAAAACTATTTCCTCTAGCTCTCAGAGCTTTCGTCCATGATATACTCAGACCTAGGCCGCTGTCTCTATTAAAATTGTTTGGTTGTGATTTAATCTCTATAGCTTCTTTTACAAGTCTGTCGTAATATTGGTCACTGCAGTGTAAGACTGTGGCCTCGTCAAATAAGATTCTGTGGTTGTTTTCCAAGCTGTGCTGGCGCAGCATGGGTGTATACAAAGTTCCATGCCAATGTGGGAAGATCTACATAGGACAACCCGCCTCGGTAGCATGGTGGTAGTGTGTCTGCCTTATGTTCAAGAGGTCTCAGGTTGAGTTACCTAGATAAGGTTTTTTCTGGGGTTTTCCCTTATCCTGAAAGACGAATGATAATGGTTTATTCACTTATAGACATGAAATACATGTTTCAAGTTTCGTCCAAAAAGTTTACATATTACAATATTTAGTTACATACATCAAGATTTACAAATTTTACAATGCATATACAGAGATTAATAATTAATTTAACCGTCTTCATGGTAAAAAAAAATAATAATAATCTTCAGTTTTCCCTTTCTTTGAGGAGGGTCTCGCGGTTCTTCCTGTCCATTGGTCATAAGGTGAAGATCTCAGTAATATGAAACAGAAGATGTAATAAACTGTGTTAGTATTTTCTTATTTGTTACATACTGAATGAACAAATAATAATAGTAACATTAATAATAATAATTCATAAATATGTACTTATTTACTGATTTCAGAAATATATTTTAAAGATTATACTCACTTGTTGAAATTACAAATCACAATTGCAGATATTCATATATGTCATAAAAGGCCCTCTCAATTGAGTAATTTTTTAAACATTTATTAAACTTGGAACCAGTTGATTGTTTAATTGTGGCTGGCAGCTTATTGTATAAAGTTCTTCCAATTACAAATGGATTTTTATCAAAAAATTTCTTACTCTTTGCTTCCCTATACATATTCTCTTTAGTTCTTGTGTCATATTTATGTATATTGCTATCACTCCTTATATTTGTAGTTCTCCTAACTAGTAAAATAACTCTAAAAATATATAATGCAACCACTGTAAGAATTCTTTCTTTTTTAAAAATTTCTCTACATGAATCCCTTGATTTTAATGAACAAACAATCCTTACACACCTCTTCTGCAATACCAGTAATCATTTCAAATTCTCTTTAGATGTTGTACCCCATAATTCAATACCATAATTCAAATGAGGATGAATTATTCCATAATAAATCAATTTTAAATTAGGTTTATCCAAATAGTGTGCCACATAATTTAATAGATAGATACCCTTACTTATTTTATTGCATATATAATTTACATGTTTTGTCCATGATAAGTTTTTGTCAATATTCAATCCTAGAAATAAGTGGTCATCTGTTGTATCTATTTCTTCATTTCCAATTTTAATTTTCATATTGTTGTACATGCAATTACTAATTTTAAAATATATTATGCTTGTCTTGTTTAAATTATTAACTAGGTTGTTATTAGCAAGAAATTTAAGTATTACATCTGTACCTGAGTGTCTATTATTAGTTAAGTTGTCTAGATCTTTTGCCCAACAAATTATAGATGTGTCATCAGCATATGATACAGTTTTAACATTATTAATCACAGGTAAATTGTTAGTGTATAACAGGGGCGGCTTCTGAGGTAGTGCCGCTGTGCCATGGCACCATCTGTATGAAAGCGAAAGAAAGAGAAGTGTATAAGAATTGCGCAAAAGGAATTGTTTATGAGTAGTTGCTCCCTCGTTTGAATAGGCGTGTTGAACGCCAGCGCTCTCTCTTGGTTGTTTTCCGTAGCTTGGTGCCGATTCCTGAACGGCACCGTCTACGCTCATAAACGCCTGTGTTAGGGCTAGGGGCTAAGATGTCTGCATATACACGGCTTCTTATGGAAGAAGGTCAAATAAGGTAGTGCCGGGATTTCTCTGGCGCATAACTTACGCTTTGCCCGTTAGAGTGCAGTCAAACACGGGACTTCAGAGAACCACGATCCTGCCATCTAGCGAAAGACAATGGTAAGAATACATTTCGCGATATACCTTCCTTTAATGCAATGTCACCATCCTACTGAAGTTAATGCTGAGGAACTTCAAAATGCAAATTAATGCTTAATGAAATCAGTTGCAGAAACACAACACATAAATATAAATAAAATTAATTGGGTTTTTAATGTGAATATAGTATTAGATTTTAAAATTTAGAGACAGTATTTCAACATGTGCATATTTTACAGCAGCAGTTTTGTTGGTAGAACATAAAACCCGCGCGTCCAGCATGTGTTGGACACATGTTTTCAAAGCAATGGTAGAGTAGTTCTGTATGTACTCCTGTAGTGCTGTAGTTCATCGTGAGTACAGATTTTTAAAACAGTGTTCAGTGTTTTTTCTTTAAGTTAAAATTCACAGTAAAGTTACGAACATGAACAAGGTGAGTGAATTACTGAAAACTTCATTTAGTAACAGGACTCTAAGTGAAAAAATTCAGATAAAAACAATGGGTAGGCCACTCCCGAATCTGAATCTGCAGCAGCAAACAAAAAATCGATGCCGTAAGTTTAATCCCGATATTTATCAAAAGAACAAATGGATTTGCGGCTGTGATGAAAAAAATGCAGTTTTTTGTTTTCCTTGTGTGTTATTTGGGGGAGATGTCCATTGGTGTAAGACTGGAATAACTGATATTGGGCATTTATGGTCTAAAATGAAAGTGCATGAAACATCGAAGCGACACATGGACAATGTTCTGAGTCTTTCATTTCTAGGCAAAACCAATATTCAGGACAAATTAGATTCGCAGTATAGGCAAACAGTCAACAGCCATAACAATCAAGTAGACAAGAACAGGTATATATTGAACTTAATTATAAACTGTATTCGGTTCTGTGGTGCTTTGGAGCTGGCTCTTAGGGGACACGATGAATCTGACGCCTCTCAAAATAAGGGGGTTTTTCGTGAGCTCATTCAGTTTAGTGCGGAGTTGGATAAAGAACTTCAAGTGCATCTCAGTCAGTCATCAGTTTTCAAAGGCATTTCTAAGACTGTTCAAAACGAACTCCTGCAGTGCATGTTGGAAGTGTATCACGAGGAAGTGCGCAAAGAAATAAAGCGTGCGGATTATGTTGCAATAATCGCGGATGAAACCACTGATGTGTCTTGCGAATTTCAGTTGGTTATTGTTTTGCGATACATTGTTTATGGAACCCCCGTTGAAAGATTTTGGAATTTTGTTAATCCAGAAGGTCAGAATGCTCAGTCTATCTCGGAGTGTATTCTGAAAGAAATCGAACCCTTAATTGGAGATGACCGAGCAAAACTAATAGCTCAGAGTTACGATGGTGCAAACGTTATGAGTGGCGAGTCAAACGGAGTACAGAAATTAATAAAAGACAAATACCCAAATGCGCACTACATTCATTGCTATGTGCACCAGTTAAACCTTATAATGTCTACTGCAGCCTCAATTAATCGCAAAGCCTGCATCTTCTTTGCACATCTTTCAGGCATTTCTTCTTTCTTTTCAAATTCGCCACAAAGATCGAAAGTGTTGCATAGCATAATTCAGAAAAGCTTACCCCGTGTGTCTCTCACAAGATGGAATTACCATTCTCGAGTAGTAAAGGATATTTATGAAAACAGGAAGGAGCTTATTACTGTCATGGAAACAATTGAAACGAGTGAGAACATAAAATTACCCTCTACTATTGAAAAAGCTGGTTCATACAAACAAAGACTGCAAGATAGAGACTTCATTTTCTGGCTATCGTTTTTCTATAAGATAATGCCTCATGTGGACATACTTTTTAATCAATTTCAAAAGAAGACATCTGAACCAACCAAGGTAAAACAAGACATTCATAACTTTGAAACAATAATGCAAAACATCAGAGATGACATTGACTCCATCATCAGTCAGGTTAGTTTTGAAAATGACGAAACAATGCCTTACAAGAGAGCAAGGGTTGATGACAATAACAAAAAGCAAAATGCTTTGGAGATGTGTGATGCCATCTTTTGTGAAATAAAATCACGTTTTCAGTTCACTGGGCACCTAAGTGCAACCAACTTATTTGATGTAAGCCAGTTTGACAATTATGTAACACATTTCCCAGACAAATATCTTGAAATTACGGACACATATACATTTCTGGAGAAAAGAAAGTTGAAGGGAGAGCTTCAAGTGTTCTATGCTAGGCCTGAGTTGAGAGCAGTTTCCGGTGCGGTTCAGTTTCTTTCGCTGATTCTAGAGGATGAACTCTGTGCTACTTTTGAAGAGACTGTTAAAGTTTTGAAACTGTTAATTACTATGCCTATCTCGACATCAGAAGCTGAGCGGTGCTTTTCAATGCTCAAGAGGATTAAAACTTTTCTACGAAACACAATGAAAGAAGAGCTATTGAGTGCCTTAGGAATGCTGTCCTGTGAAAAGCTGTTCGTGTGCAAAATTGACAATTTCAATTCAAAGGTGATAGATTTATTTGCCAACAAGAAGGAGCGACGAATGGATTTTCAATACCGTTCCTACTAATTCATTTGAAGCTGTCTTCATAAAGTCATGGAGTTGCTGCTTTCGGTGAGTACAACGCTTTTAATTTTTAAAAGTTAGTAATTTCATTAAACAATTTTTAAAAATTCAGATTACTCGTTTTGCAGTGAAAAATTGCGTCTTGTGTGTGCGTGCGTGTGTGCTCGCTCGTATGTGTTTGTGAGTGTGAGACAAAGATTTCTCGAGTTTGTTTCGTTTGATTTCAGCGCGAGCAAAATTATGGCTAAAGCAATAACAATAACTGTCTCTCTGTCACGAAATCGTACACGAACGCTTTGTATCACATTCTTCATGAACTGCATTATCAAACTGTTACTGCACTCGTTACACCTGTGCGTAACAAGAGTACCAATGTAATAAATATCTATTTCCGTTTCCCTGTACGTTCTGTATGGTACAGTATATTATAAAATAGTTTGGATTATTGATAAGATTACCTAAATCGTTCGTAATTGGTGCACATATTTATATTTTAATAGCCCTTATTTATTTATGGCACCATCAATACAATACCTCACCGGCCGCCCCTGGTGTATAATGTAAATAGTAAAGGCTCAAGCACAGATCCCTGTGGGACTCCATATTTAACGGTTGCTAATGAGGATTCATATTTTGTTTCTATTTGGTTTAGTTTACATATTATTTCTGTACTTTGAACCCAGCCTTGTAAGTATGTGTTAATTAATTTACCTGCTGTCCCCCTTATACCATAATGTTCCAATTTTCGTAATAAGACTTGGTGATCAAGTCTTTGATAAATCAAGAAAAATCCCCATTACTTGATTGTCATTTTCCATTTTGTTAATTAATTCGTCCATAAATTCTACCGCAGCAGTAATTGTAGAATAACCTTTTCGAAAACCATGCTGGGAATTACATAAAATTTTATGTTTGTCCAAAAAACTTAAAATCCTCTTTAAAATAACTTTTTCCAGTAGTTTAGCAAAAGTAGATGAAAGTAATTGGTCTATAATTACTCACATTAGTAACATCACCCTTTTTGTGTAATGGTTTAACAACCCACTTTGTTAAACAGTTCGGAAAAATTCCTTCCCCTATAGAGGCATTTATTAGATGTACTAGGATGTTAACTAATTCTTCCTTGCATTGTTTCAGGATTTTTGATGAAACTTCATCCCACCCGTTCGAGTTTTTAGATTTTAATTGAGTAATAATTTTGATTAATTCTGTCTCAGTAACAGGATTTAGGAACACTGTGCTACCAATATGCTTTATTCCCTCATTCCTATCCATTTTAACTGCTTTATTTCCCTTAGGCACTGCTACATTTATGAAGTATTCGTTAAATATATTACCAATGCTTACTGGATTATCAACCCTTTTGTTCTGATGATTAATTACAGTGTTCTCTGAATGTTTACAGTTTTTCTTACTAGCATTTACTACATCCCATATAGCCTTACTTGTATTTTTTGCAGTAGCTACCTTATATTTAATATTTTCCGACCTTAAACTTTAGAGAGCAGCTTCATACTCTTTTTTGTAATTTTGTTATCTATCATAATACAATCTATTACCATACTGCTTATAAAATATATACATGTCCTTCATTGATTTCCTGATCTTAATTACACTTGGGATAAGGATTAATTTATTACTTTCTTTTTTGCATTTATTCATAACCCGTTTTGGACACGAAGTATCGAAGTGTTTATTAAATATGAGATAAAACTTCCCCCATTTTTCATTGACACAGTCAGTATCATGTACTTCATCCCATGATTCATGTTGTAGCAACTTTTTGAACACATTTATATTATATGAATTGGTTTTCCTTGTTCTTGCTTTTATAGTATTATCACTTCTAACAATAATTTTTTGAATTTTCATTATCTGTGCCTTATGATCAGAAACAAAACTGTCAAATACTTCTAATTTTATTCTTTTACTATCTATATTTGTGGCAATTTGATCTTTAGCGGTAGCTGATGTCAAAGTAACCCTAGTCGGTATTTTAATATGCATATTAATACTAAACATATTTAATAACTATGTAAGTTTTGTATACACGTTATTTCCATTGATAGAGTTTATATCACCTATTATTACAATTTTGTTACTATAAACTGAGTATTTTGTCAACACTGTTTCTAATCCTTTGAAAAAATTTGAAATTTAACCACTTGGCGATCTGTATACTCCAAAAAGTAATATATTACCCTCTTCAGTATTAATTTTAACCCCAGTAATTTCAAAATCCTTTTCTATGCAATATTTATTTAAGTTGTATATTTGCACAATTTCTTTGTAGTTTTCATGAGCATATATTGCAACACCCCCACCTTTAATTTTACTTCTACTATAACTATTTTGTAAAACAAAATTGTCTAATTTATAATGCTCAATTTGGTTTTCCTTTAGTCCATGTTCTGTAATAACTACAAATATAGGGCCTACTTGATTTGTAAGTATTGTGACTTTGTGGGTTCGTGAAATTAAAAGTCCGATTGCACCACTCAAAAATGTTCTTTATTTCCACCGAATTACAGTTGAACACTTGCCAACTACACAGAATTACGTAATGCACACAATTACAATTCACCAGATCGTCCGTTATAGTTCCACTTGCACTCGCAATTACGTACACTCCTCCGACGCACGTACGCAGTCCATCCCCTCGCTGGACGCTCCTAACAGCTGCTCACCAAGAACTGACTGAACTCACTCATTGCAGCCCTTTTTATAGGAATATCACTGTTTTCTAGAAGTCTCTCGTATCAGTGAATCACCGCGAAGGTTCCAGGTGGCAGGGGAAGGGGGAAGAGGCGGCCAGCGACAAGTGACACTTCCCTAATCATACCCTCAGTTAGTGACTGAGATTAATGGGTGGGTGTGGGCCGGATGCCTCTGGTCCCTTCTCAGCTGTCGTTGGTCGGGCTTTCCGATAATTGGGTGACACTGCTCCCTCCTCAAAGCTGGTCGTCCCGAACAGCACCATCGTAGCGGGCTAGACGATCCAGGTGTACCACCAACATCTTTCCTCGGGGCACCTTCTGGATGCCGTACACTATGTCATTTATCCTCTTCACCACCCGGTACGGCCCTTGCCATGGCTGCTGAAGCTTCGGGCAGCATCCCTTGGTCCGCGTAGGACAGTACAACCAGACCAGGTCACCTTGCTGGAACCCTTGGCTGTTGGCTTGCCTGTCATATCTGGTCTTCATGCGGTCGCTCGCCTTCTGGATGTTCTGGCGAGCCATCTCGTGCATGTCGTGGAGGTGGTCCACCAGGTTCTCCACATACTCGGTCACCGGCTGCTTTGCCTCCGGAGGGCTTCCAAAAGCCAGGTCACAAGGGAGGCGTAACTCTCGGCCAAACATTAAACTGGCTGGCGTCATTCCAGTTGTGTCGTGCGTAGACGAGCGGTAGGCCAGCAAGAACAGTGGCACCTTGACGACCCAGTCTCGCTGATGGCTGGCCAGGACCTTCCTCAAGTGTTCCTCTAAGGTCTTGATGTATCTTTCGACCATGCCATCCGACTGGGGATGAGGAGGCGTCGTGCGGGTCTTGTTCACCCCAAGCCTTTGTAGTGCCTCCTTCATTAGGTTGGACTCAAAATTGGTACCCTGGTCACTGTGCAGCTCTAACGGCACCCCAAATCGACAGAACACTTGCTCCACGAGGCAGTCTGTGATTGTCTTTGCCTCTTGGTTTGGGATGGCATACACCTCCGGCCACTTGGTGAAGTAGTCCACGACCACCATTAGGTAGTTGTTGCCTCGGTCGGAAACTGGGAACAGTCCAGCAGTGGCAACGGCGATCCGTTCGAATGGCGCTCCGACGTTGCACTGCTGCATGCGACATGGCTCCTAGTCTGGGGGCCGCGACTCGCCGCGCACACGTGACACTGACGGCACCATCTCTCGGCATCTGCTCGGAGTCTCAGCCAGTAGTAGCGCTGCCGTAGTTTGTCAATCGTTCGGTTCGCTCCCAGGTGTCCACCCAAAGTACCGGCGTGCACTTCCTCCAAGACTTCCAGGACCTTACTCCGGGGAAGTACCAACTGTTCTCTCTGCTTCTTCCCATCGGGTGACTCCCATACCCGGAACAGCATGCCCTCTCTGGTCTTCGAGTCCCATTGGGCCCAGTACGACTTGTAGGTGGCGCTCCTCGGTTTGATGTCCTGCCAGGTTGGTCTCGTCGCTGCCTCCACTTCCCTCAAGAGTGGCCTCAAGTCTGCATCCGCCAGCTGCTCCCTCCTGTGGCCTGCGCTATCCCAGCCGCCCGCAGGCACTGCCACAACTACTCGAACTGCTGTAGCATGCTCCTTCTCTTCCACTCTTATGCACTGGCCGCACTCTACTGGACAGGGTTTTCGGGACATGGCTTCTGCGTTACCGTGGCTCTTGCCTCTACGATGTTCCTAGGTGAAGTCGTACTCCTGCAGCCTCTGGACCCAACTTGCCATCTGGCCTTCCAGGTTCTTAAAGCTCAGTAGCCAGGTTAGGGCGGAATGGTCAGTCCTCAGGTGAAATGGCTGACCGTACAGGTACTTGTGGAAGTGCTCCAAGGTCTTTACTACCGCCAATAATTCTCGTCTGGTGATGCAGTAGTTCTTCTCTGCCTTGGATAGAGTCTTGCTGTAGTAGGTTATCACCCGCTCATGGCCATCCTGGATCTGCAATAGGATACCTCCAATGCAATGGTCGCTGGCGTCGGTGTCCACAATGAAGGCGCCACCCGGTTGTGGGAAACCCAAAATTGGAGCACTGCACAGGGTCTCCTTTAGGTGCTGGAAAGCGTTTTCGGCATCCTCCGTCCACACAAGGCCGGTGTCCCTCTGTCAGGCGGGTGAGGGGTTTTGCGATGTTGGAGAACCCCTTTATCAAGCGGCAGTAATAACTGCACAGCCCCAGGAAACTGCGCAACTCTTTCTTATCCTTTGGGCGAGGCCAATCTCTCACAGGTCTGTGGCCACTCCGGTTGCTGAGACTATGTGGCCTAAGTTGTTCACTTCCTTGCGGAAGAGCTGGCACTTCTTCGCGTTCAGCTTCAAGTTGGTCGCATGCAGTCTCTGTAGCACCTTACTCAGATTCTCGAGGTGATCTTCAAAAGTCTTCCCGACGATGATGATGTCGTCCAGGTATAGCAGGCAGGCATCGTAAGTCAGCCCTCTCATCACTGACTCCATGAGGCGTTGGAAGGTAGCTGGTGCGTTGCAGAGGCCAAAGGGCATAACCGTGAACTGCCAGAGCTCTTGGCCAGTCGAGAATGCGGTCTTCTCCTTGTCTCTTGGGTCTAGAGCTACCTGCCAGTAGCCCGACTTCAGGTCCAGGGTCGAGAACCACTATGCACCAGGTAGCGTGTCCAGGGTGTCCTCAATCCGGGGTAAGGGGAAACAGTCCTTCCGGGTAACAGCGTTCAACCTTCTGTAGTCTACGCAGAAGCGCAGCTCGCCATTCTTCTTTGTCACCAAGACTACAGGGGAACACCAAGGGCTGTCAGACTCTTCAATCAGTCCCCTGGATCTCATGTCCTCCAGCATGTCTCGTACCGCCCCTTGCTTCGCCAGCGGAACGCGTCTATGTGGTTGTCGAATAGGCCGGGTGTCCCCGGTGTCGATGCGGTGAAGCTCTTTGTCCGTGCGGCCGTAGTCACTATCACCTTGGCTGAAGATGCGCTGATACCGTCTTAGCAGTAGTCAAACTTTCTCCAGCTGTTCTGCGGTCAGGTTGACGGCCGCCCTCTCCAGTAAGCTAGAAGCCGGGGCCCCAGGTGTTGCTTCAGTGCCGGCTCCTATGTCTTGTCGATTGCTGTTACGCTCACCACGGGCTCGCACGTTCCCAACTCCGTCCCGGCCTGGACGTCGTGATCGGTGTCCGTTGGATTTAGCAGTCTCACTGGCACCTCTCGGCACGGCAGCAATGCCCTAGCTACACATAACCCGTGTACAGGCGTCTTCTGGTCCAGCATCATGATCCTGGTTCTCTGGCCTTCCAGTTGCGCCGACACCACCACCTCGCTCCTCACGGGGACAACCACGTCTTCGTTCAAGACGACCCTGCAGATTCCAAGGCGCTCTTCGGGTTGACGGAGTGTAACCTCTTCTCCGTTGAGCCGCAGGACCTTCCTGATGACGTCGACCGTCGCCTCGTGGCTCCTGAGGGCATCCAATCCCAGTATCACCTCCTCAGCCACCTTCGCGACGAACACCCACAGACGTACGGCACTCCTTCCTAAGGTCAACTTTAGCAGAGCCTCCTCCACAGGCAAGGTGTCACCCGATGCCGTCACAAACTAGTATGGTCGGCTCGGCTTCCTTGTCGGCAAACCCTTCGCCACGTCAGGTCTGATGATGGTCACGGCTGCCCCGGTGTCCACTAGCACGCGGCACGGCTTCCCTCTCACCCAACCGTCCGCGATGCGGCTGTCATCCATATGCCGGCTGACGGCGCGCAGTGTCACTCGAGGGGATGGTGGTGATGGTGCCGACATGCCCCTCTCCACGACGGCCCTTACTCGTTTTCCGGGTGCTCTTCCTGGTGTGGGCAGTCTCTCTCCAGGTGTCCGGGCTGTCCACACCCCCAACACAGGCCACTAGGTGTTCGCCGGCGTCCCTCGGCTGGTCTTCTGTCTCCGGTGTAGCGGACACTCGTTCTCGACGTCGGGATAGTTGTTACCTTGGCCGCCTCCATCCTTAATGCTGCCGTTAGCGCCTCGTGAATGGTTTTATAATCACCGAGCATTAGGCGCTGACGAATCTCCGTGTCCTGTACCCCGTCAACGAATGTGTAGGCAGCTTCCCGGGATACGAACTCTGGTGGGAGGTCGACTAGGGCCTTGTCGTTGAACACTGCCAGGGCGAACTCCTGCAGCATCTCCCCTGTCTGCTGTGACCTTGCCTCTAGCTGGCTGCGGTACACTGCGGCTAAGCGATGGTTTCCAAAACGATTCTTCAGGGCCTCCCAGATGTCTGTACCGCGTTCAGGACTTCCACGGCCTGTCCCTGGAGGCTGGCTATTAACTGTGGTGACCATTTGTTGTGCTTGGCCACTGCGTCGAATTGGCGGCGGAAGGCTTCGAAAGTTGTCGCGCCGTCGTATTTAGGAGGTTTGACGCGCGCAGATGTCGTGTCGCCTCCCGGTACGTCGACCTTTAAATCCTTTAACCTCCTGCCGCCGACGACGTCCTCCACCATGGCGTTCAGGGACTTGACGCTGCTGTCGGCCTTCCCTTCCAGGTCGTTAACGCGGTTAGCAAGGTCTTCGACGTCTTCCTCCATGGCGTTCAGGGACTTGGCGTTACTGTCGGCCTTTTCTTCTAGATAATTGAAGCAGTTCGCCAGGTCTTCGACGCGCTCGTCCACTTGGCCCATCCGCTTGCCCAGCTCCATCACGTCATCCCTCACGCCGGCCAACTGTTCTTCAAATTTGGCAGCGAGAGCCTCGTTCGCCACCTTCATTTCCGTGGTCAGTTCGGCCATCTTTGCGGTCATTGCCGTGGCCAAGTTGTTTGCCGTTTCCGTCTTCGCTGTTAATTCGTCCTTCATTTCTTCTTGGGGTGAAAAAAATATGAGCAATAGTTCCAGATGTGAAAATTACAGAATTTCCAGTATCACAGCTCATCAACTGCATAGATTTTTGCATAATTATTCAGGAAAAGGCATTTGATCCTGGAAAAAGTATTGAAGTATAGTCATAGAACTTTCTTACTCTCTTAATTTTGATTACAGGACAAGGATAATGTTCAGAAAATTGCCTACAGCATAATGACACATGGACTAATGCTATCTAACAATCATGTTATTAAAAAGTGGAACCCCTGGAGAAAATCCAAACATTTTGATGTTATTTCTGCCAATGAGAAGTTGTAAGTATTAAAAATGTTTTATATTTTTATTACACTGCTGCTACTAAAACTACCATCACCACTACCACCTGCCTCTGTGGTGAGTGTGCGTGTCTCATATTCAAAGTATCAATGTTAAAAGACTGTTATAGATGTCTTAGATGCTTAGAGGGAAACAAACTCCTATTTAATATTGTTGAATATGCAAAAAATATCTTTCACTTGAAAAAAAATCCCATTAAATATGTTTATAACATCACTTGCTCAAGTGGTTGAATATAAAGACTTAGGGGTACATTTTACAACGAATCTCAGATTTACCAGACATATCAAAACTAATGAGAATATAAAATGGACTGATCGTATACAAAGGTTATCAAAAAAGTTTAGTAAAATAACCTATTTCAAAAATGTTGGATCTAAAGTCAATTCGTTTATTGTATCATGCATTGGAATGATATTTTGCGGAAATTCAGGAGAAGCAAAATATATTTGTATAATGCTACGAGTTAGCAAAACAAGCAACTGTAGATCACTATTTAAGGACTTGAATATGTTACCACTACCTTGCATTTATATATATGAAACACTATATTACATAAAAAGCAGTCTCAGTATGTAGACCGTAAATCCAGAGATACATTCTCATGACACTAGAAAGAAAGATCAAATTCATATAATTACACATAATACAAGCTTATTTGAAAAAATCTTTATATTTTCAGGCCTTCAGCTTTATAACAGATTACCCAATTATATTAAACAAATACCTGCACTGCATATGAGAGTCGTTTGATAAGTCTAGTAAATTTCCATGAAGGGATGGGAATTTTTTGTTGCAACTTTGTAGATGGAAGCTTGGTTATTCAAAAGATTGTACAGAAAATTTGAATGTGCTACAATATACTGTTCATTGTTGACAGCTATCTGAAATGGTCAGTGTGATAGCTGCGATTGAATATAAAAAAACAGAGTTTCATGCTGTAAATAAACATTTTCATTTGAAGGGCTGAACTGCCACAAAAGTCAAAACTGAATTAGATGAAATTCACACGGACTCTGCGCCAAATTGAAGACCATTTACTTTTGGATCAATGAATTTAATTTTGGTTGTAGAAGCACCAAAGATGAATCACACTCTGGTCACCCATTTGAGGTCACCACACAGGATACCATAGAAAAACATCCATGATCTGATTATGTAAGACCGCTGAACCAAAATTTGTGAGATTGCTGAGGCTGTAGGCATCTCAATTGAGTGAGTGCACAGTATCTTGCATGAAAAATTGGCATTGAGAAAGGTGTGTGCAAGATGGTTGCCAGATTGCTCACAATTGACCAAAAGTGCATCCACAAGAACATTTCTACTGAGTGTGTGGTGTAATCTTAATCTACAAGACTTTTTGCGCTGATTTGTGACCGTATATGAAACTTGGATCCATTATTACACATTAGAGTCAAAACAGCAGTGAAAACAGTGGACAAAAGCTGGTGGAAGTGCACCAAAGAAGGCAAGGACCATTTTGTCAGCTGGTAAGGTGACGGCCACTGTTTTTTGGGATTACCTCAGACTACTTGGAAAAAAGCAGAACCATAACTGCAGCCTATTATGCTTCAATATTGGATCGTTTGCAACATGAGGTGACTGAAAAGAGACCGAGATTGAAATGCAAAAAGTGCTCTTTCACCAGGATAATGCACACATCGGCCAAACATGTATGAGTTGAGCTTTGAATTGGTTCCTCATCTACCAAACTTAGCCCCAAGTAACTTCTTCCTGTTCCTAAACTTGAAAATTTGGCTTGGTGGCAAGAAATTTTCATGAAATGAAGAAGTGATAGTCACCGTCTATGAGTATTTTGCAGATCTTGACAGAACCTATTTTGTCGACATGGTTAAAAAGCTGGAACATCGCTAAACCAAGTTTATAGCCATCAATGGAGACACTGCCAAGAAATAAGGTGAGATGTTCAGGAACAAAAAATCACACTTGGTTTTTTACCACACTTATCAAACCCTTGTAAATTCAGAATTTGTGTTAAAAAGCTTCTTCTACAGCATTGCTTTTACAGTGTAACTGAAATCTACGAATACCTTCAAACCTAATATAATTTTGAGTCGAACTACTACTAAATACTAATAGGTAAATAGGTAAATACTAGCAAGAAATGGAGCACTGAGTAGTAGTTCGACTCAAAACTATATTAATTTTGTGCTTCATTGTATCACAGTTCTTATACATTGGAACCTTCAAACATAATTATCAATAAATGCATGATATTTATATTCATATAATATTTTCTATGAAACAACTTGATAATGTAACTGATAAGATCCATTACATTTAGTGTGTGTGCGCGCACGTGTGTGTTCAGTATCTGTAAAATTCTTAGATATGTTCTATATCATGTATCATGATCTACAGAACGAATAAATACTTAGACTTCATTATTTAAAATTCTTATTCATTTAAAGAAAAGCATTATGTGTTTCAAATGCGAAGAGTTCTCACCTGTAGTGAATCAGATGCCTTAGAGCCGTCAGCGTTGCCACCTCGTTATCCCCACTCTTTTAATATTTCCCTCTCTCGCACACTTGTGAGTGTTCTTGGCACTAACGCAAACTGAATTTTCCAAAGTTTTATAATAATGCAGTTGTTGAAATCACAGTTGAAACATGGATATTCGTATATTACGCAAATGGTTTAAATATTTAGTTTAATATTAATTATAGTTTTTTAATTACTTATTTTACCAATCCAATGACAATACCAGTGGTGCATCTGTATAGCTGTGAATGTTACTTACATTAAGAGATAATTCATCATTGTCATTGTCTTCATCATCTGAGCACTGTAAATTTATGATGATAGGTTCCAAAATTTCATTGCATGCTATTTCTTTCCAAAAGTCGTCGTCTTGTAGTTTATCTGATGTCTCACACAGTTTTCCCAGCCTTGTTGTGTTCCTTGTTAATTTTTTCGCAAATAAGTCATTCAACATCAGTCAGTTTAAAAATATTATTTCTATTTGCAACATAATTTGAGCCCACATTAACTCAATTGGATTGTTCTGGCAGTGATAAGGGGGAAAGGTGGATTGTATCGCATTGAACCAGCTGATACAATTTTTCATGGAAGAGTAATTGAATAGTACTGCTTTGAATTCTAGAGCAAATAGAGATTACAAACCACTCATAAACAAAGATATAATGTGACCAGACACATTCTGCCAGACTAGCAGAAAATGTATTGTTTCCTCTCATCAAATTTAACAAACACCTTGGCTTATTCAAAGTACATATTTCTTTTATCACGTCATGCCAAATGTTTACGTTTCTGCTCTGAGTAATTTCAAATATACGTTCACGCAGACATGCCAACCAATAATGATATTCATTACAGTTGTGTGTGTTTGGAGGAATTTAGTAACAGTGACGTCAAAATTAATATAAAATTATTTGTGGTTGGTTTATTGACACTCGTCACTTACTTTTTCATATATTTATGAGAGACTAGTTTCAAAGGCCCTGGCCTCCATTTTCAATCTCTTCCCAAGTTGGGAAGAGATTGAAAATGGAGGCCAGGGCCTTTGAAACTAGTCTCTCATAAATATATGAAAAAGTAAGTGACGAGTGTCAATAAACCAACCACAAATAATTTTATATTCATTACAGTGTTTACATCACAATGCATTGTTATAATATAATGGTATCTACTTTATTTATTTGTATTATGAAAACTATTTGAGCTAAAAAAATATAGGGTTTTTACCGTTATGTTAAATACATTACTCTCTCCTTCCTCATGGATCAGTTTTGGCAAAATCTGAATTTTTGTCTTAGTGCGAATAGTATTTATTTGAGATTGATTAGTTTGTCCTTCAAACATCACGTTGATCATGTAATAAAATTAGTACTTATTTATATCTTTTAAGACGCCTAAAAGAGTTCCTAGATTTAGAGCATTTAAAGTTAGTATATTATGGATTAATACACGCATCTACAATATGGGATTGAAATCTGGGGTAGCACATGTATGGTAAATATGAACAGGTTGTTAATAATACAAAAAAAATGTATAAGATGTATTTATAATTTAAACAACAGAGAATCCTGTAGACAAACCTTTGTAGAAGCCAATATATTAACTGTCATATCATTATATGTATATAAAGTAATTATGTTTGTAGTAAGTAAATCACACTCTGTACATATTAAAGATAGCCATATGTATAATACCAGATTGCTAAATAATTACTATAGTGATAATATTAGTAAATGAGCCACATGAAAGGATCCAGGTAGAATACTCTATAACAGGTTACTAAGTGATATTAAAGCTCTAAGAGGCAATGAATTCTAAAACAGACTAAAAACGTACCTAATACAGAAGTGCCTATATAGAATAGATGAAATGTAAATATTTTATGGTTCTTGACACTGCTTGAAACTTGTATAAGTCTATAAGCAAATAAAGATTATTATTATTATTATTATTATTATTATTATTATTATTATTATTATTATTATTATTATTATTATTATTATTATTATTATTATTATTATTATTATTATTATTATTATTATTGGTGGTGGTGGTGGTGGCGGTGGCAGTGGCGATGGTGGTCACATACCACACAGGGGGAATGCAATATGACAACACCGCAGGACTCCGATTGGTTGCTCAACTAGTAGCGCTCAAGGACAAACATCATCCCATTTGAAACACGTAATAGTTTGCTTTACAACTCTTGCTGGATAAAATCTCAAATGTGCACTTACTATTTGCAAAGCCTGTCAACCTAATATAAAAAAATACAATCCACATTTTTAAAAGTCATACTGTTTAAAAGAACTGGATGTTACCTTACACAAACAAATTGTGAAATCCTTTTAGAAATATTTAAATTTAAAGTTTTAATTTTCCACTCAGTTATTGATTTTAGTAATATTACAGTAAGTATATTCTTTTATGTAGCATATAATGTGAGCAGATTCAAGAGAATTGTTTCTTACCTCCAGAACAAATGCAGAAATCCATAAAATTTGACCACTACACAGAATTATGTATTGTTGAGGTGGATATTTTCAGCATGGCAGAAACTAGTTCCAAAAAGCTACCTACATGTTTTTCGTAGATTAATATAATTATTGAAATTTGATGAATACATACCATATCATATTCCCATTTCTTTTTATTGGTGATTCTATTTCTTATATTTCTTTTTCCGCACTACTTTGTGTACATTTATATTTTTGTTTGTTTCTTGCTTACTGTATAAATACGTGTGTCTACTTTTATGACAAACATTGTAAATGGACTTAAACCAGTTATGTTGATAAGAAAAGAAAGGAAATATCATATACCATGAGTTGAATGGTATACTTACATGAGAATGCATTGTCAGTTTTTACATCACTGTAGGATAGGCATTTGGTTCCTTTCAGTTTCAAAGTTGATGATAGAGTAATTGTTATTCATTTTCCAAGAGCCTTTAGAGAAAATTTAAATTATTTTTCCCCCATGCATCATCACTATTCTTCGTAAATAGAAATTTGTATACGCCAGATTGTTATTAACACAAATCTTTTTTATTTTACATTGTCTTACAGGAAAGAGAGGATGAAAATTGAGATACCTGAATATGGCATTCATACAAGAAGCATCCTAATGGAACTTATACCTATTGTGCGCACGTGCAATTTGGATTCAAAGATGATGCAGATAGTGCCAGAGTTTGGAGGGAAGCATACTCTAAGGACAACTTGGGCTTAGGTGTCATTTCTTCAAATTTTAATGAGAATCTTGTGGTTTCATATGTAAATGAAAAAAAAATCATGTATTTCCAAGTTAAGAAAAGTATTTGTAATATAGTAATTGGCCAAATGTTCTGTTATTTATTCAATATTTCTTTAATAAAAAGTTATACATCTTATGTTCATTTTCTGGCAAGGCCATGGAGTGTGTGCATGCATGCTTCACTGGTGCTGCAGCTCACAGATCCATGAACTTGCCATAAAACAAAGGTATACTGTATATAAAACCATGTTTGTTGTTTCCTTGAAAGTGTATTCAGAAGCCTCTGGTGTGACCCTTTTTCTATTTTACAAATAAAACAGAAATGTAATACCATTTATTTTAATGTCTATTCAGTACTGAGTAAAAATACAAACAATGTCAAACCTTAAAAATGTCATACAAAATATATCACAAGAAGCACATTCATGATAAACCATCTCTCTCCCTCTTCTGCTTCCTGCATTCCCTCCCCCTCTCACTCTTACTAAGAGTTATTTAAATGTTCATCTATACTACACATAATATACTACACATGATTTTTTCAATAAGGAACCTTTTTAATACAGTTTAAAATGTACTATTGTTATACAATTTGAAGTTGATTGAAAGGGCATTGTGAAGTTTTATGGCATCTTTTAAAAAATGTGTAATCAATGACTGAAGAATGCAGTCAGCTTTATGTCTATTATTGTATTATTACATGCAGGGTAGTTCGGTAGGTATACAGTGCCTTATTTTTCAAGCAGGTGGTTGGTGCAGAGCAGAAGTCACAATGCTGTCACATTGAATATTTAAATTCTAGCACTTAGTTTTATCATGAAAATTATAATTATGGTAATAACGTACCTTTGTCACAGAAGGTGTTGGAAATTATGTCCTTGTGCTACCACGCATGTCTCATACCTTCAAAGAAAATTTTTGTTGACAAGCATTAATTCATATTCTGAAATTGCAGTAATAATACTTCTGATATTGTCTTTCAGTTCTTCCAATGTATACAGGTTGTTCCAATACACTTTATTTTTTAAGTTCCCCCATAAATAAAAATAGCATACTGTAAGGTCTGGGGATCACAGTGTAGAGATTCTTTAAGTCAGTGCTTGCACAATAGCTGCATTTATACTGCACCAAGATTTTTCAGGCCTTAATAATTATTTGCCTTTGTTGCGCAACTGTTTAGAAAATGGCACTTCTATGTCCAAGTGGGTGGCTCCTCTCAGGAGAGAGAGAGTCCTGCAAACTGGCATTCCACAAGGGGCAATCATATCCACATTCTTGTATGTACATATTCATAAACGACTTCCCTGCGGACACCAGATGCAAAGTCACCATGTATGTTGATAACAGTGCAATCTGCAACTATCACAAAAATCCTCGCCTCGTTGGGAAGGCCCGACCAGCTAGCAGCCGGGTAGGCGACAGGCATTCAGGCCACCCTTACCCATTTGTCTTGTAGCGCTAACGAGGGGGATGGTTGGAAAAACATCGCTAGCCATCTCTTTCCCCCTCCTTGACGTCTGGAACCTTCAGGATGATTCACTGAACCGTGAGACTTCCAGAAACAGTGATATTCCTATAAAAAGGGGCTGCAGTTGGCGAGTCAGTTCAGTTCTTGGCGAGCAGCCGTGAGGAGCACCGAGTGAGTGAACGGACCGGAAGACTGTGTACGTGTATCAGAGGAGTTGTACGTAATTGTGAGTGTAAAGTAGACCTGTGACAGACGAACTGGCGAATTGTAATTGTGTGCGCTACGTAATTCTGTGTAATCGTTAAGTGTTCCAACTGTAATTCGGTGGAAATAAAGAACATTTTGAGTTTGTGCAATTGGACTTTTAATTTCACGAACCCACAAAGTCACAACTGTTGTCAGGAAGCGGGATTGGAAAAGATTTTGGAGAAGATGATGGAAATGAAGGCCAAACTGACCTCAGAAATGAAGATGGCGAATGACAACCTCACTGCAAAAACAGAAGCGGCAAATAATAACCTGGCCGCAGAGTTGAAACAAATGAAGACGGCCAACGACAACATCATGGAGAAGATGGAAGAAATGAAGGCCGAATTAACAGCGAAGACGGAAACGGCAAACAACCTGACCACGGCAATGACCGCAAAGATGGCCGAACTGACCACGGAAATGAAGGTGGCGAACGAGGCTGAAGAACAGTTGGCCGGCGTGAGGGATGACGTGACGGAGCTGAGCAAGCGGATGGGCCAAGTGGACGAGCGCGTCGAAGACCTGGCAAACCGCTTCAATTATCTAGAGGAAAAGGCCGACAGTAACGCCAAGTCCCTGAACGCCATGGTGGAAGATGTCGAAGACCTTGCTAACCGCGTTAACGACCTGGAAGGGAAGGCCGACAGCAGCGTCAAGTCCCTGAACGCCATGGTGGAGGACGTCGTCGGCGGCAGGAGGTTAAAGGATTTAAAGGTCGACGTACCGGGAGGTGACACGACATCTGCGCGCGTCAAACCTCCTAAATACGACGGCGCGACAACTTTCGAAGCCTTCTGCCGCCAATTCGACGCAGTGGCCAAGCACAACAAATGGTCACCACAGTTAATAGCCAGCCTCCAGGGACGGGCCGCGGAAGTCCTGAACGCGGTACAGACATCTGGGAGGACCTGAAGAATCGTTTTGGAAACCATCGCTTAGCCGCAGCGTACCGCAGCCAGCTAGAGGCAAGGTCACAGCAGACAGGGGAGACGCTGCAGGAGTTCGCCCTGGCAGTGTTCAACGACAAGGCCCTAGTCGACCTCCCACCAGAGTTCGTATCCTGGGAAGCTGCCTACACATTCGTTGACGGGGTACGAGACACGGAGATTCGTCAGCGCCTAATGCTCGGTGTTTATAAAACCATCCACGAGGCGCTAACGGCAGCATTAAGGATGGAGGCGGCCAAGGTAACAACTATCCCGACGTCGAGAACGAGTGTCCGCTACACCGGAGACAGAAGACCAGCCGAGGGACGCCGGCGAACACCTAGTGGCCTGTGTTGTGGGTGTGGACAACCCGGACACCTGGAAAGAGACTGCCCACACCAGGAAGAGCACCCAGAAAACGAGTAAGGGCCGTCGTGGAGAGGGGCACGTCAGCGCCATCACCACCACCATCCCCTCGAGTGACACTGCGCGCCGTTAGCCGACGTATGGATGACAGCCGCATCGCGGACGGTTGGGTGAGAGGGAAGCCGTGCCGCGTGCTAGTGGACACCGGGGCAGCCGTGACCATCATCAGACCTGATGTGGCGAAGGGTTTGCCGACAAGGAAGCTGAGCCGACCATACTAGCTTGTGACGGCATCGGGTGACACCTTGCCTGTGGAGGAGGCTCTGCTAAAGTTGACCTTAGGAAGGAGTGCCGTACGTCTGTGGGTGTTCGTCGCGAAGGTGGCTGAGGAGGTGATACTGGGATTGGATGCCCTCAGGAGCCACGAGGCAACGGTCGACGTCGTCGGGAAGATCCTGCGGCTCAACGGAGAAGAGGTTACACTCCGTCAACCTGAAGAACGCCTTGGAATCTGCAGGGTCGTCTTGAACGAAGACGTGGTTGTCCCCGTGAGGAGCGAGGTGGTGGTGTCGGCGCAACTGAAAGGCCAGAGAACCAGGAACATGATGCTGGACCAGAAGACGCCTGTACACGGGTTATGTGTAGCTAGGGCATTGCTGCCATGCCGAGAGGTGCCAGTGAGACTGCTAAATCCAACGGACACCGATCACGACATCCAGGTCGGGACGGAGTTGGGAACGTGCGAGCCCGTGGTAAGCGAAACAGCAATCGACAAGACACAGGAGCCGGTGCCGGCGCAAAACCTGGGGCCCCGGCTAGAAGGCCTACTGGAGAGGGCGGCCGACCACCTAACCGCAGAGCAGCTGGAGAAAGTTCGACAACTGCTGAGACGATACCAGCGCGTCTTCAGCCAAGGTGATAGTGACTACGGCCGCACGGACATAGTGCTTCACCACATCGACATTGGGGACGCCCGGCATATTCGGCAATCACCTAGACGCGTTCCACTGGCGAAGCAAGGGGCGGTACAAGACATGCTGGAGGACATGAGATCCTGGGGAGTGATTGAAGAGTCTGACAGCCCTTGGTGTTCCCCTGTAGTCTTGGTGACAAAGAACGGCGAGCTGCGCTTCTGCGTAGACTACAGAAGGTTGAACGCTGTCACCCGGAAGGACTGTTTACCTTTACCCCAGATTGACGACACCCTGGACACGCTAGCTTGTGCACAGTGGTTCTCAGCCCTGGACCTGAAGTCGGGCTACTGGGAGGTAGCTCAAGACCCGAGAGAAAGAGAAGACTGCATTCTCGACAGGCCAAGGCCTTTGGCAGTTCAGTTATGCCCTTTGACCTCTGCAATGCAGCAGCTACCTTCCAACACCTTATGGAGTCAGTGATGTGAGGACTGACTTACGACGCCTGCCTGCTATACCTGGACATCATCATCATAGTTAAGACTTTTGAAGACTTTCTAGAGAATCTGAGTAAGGTGCTACAGAGACTGCAGGCAACCAACTTGAAGCTGAACGCGAAGTGCCAGCTCTTCCGCAAGGAAGTGAACTACTTGGACCACACAGTCTCAGCAACCGGAGTGGCCAAGGACCCGGAGAAGACACAGGCTGTGAGAGATTGGCCTCGCCCAAAGGATAAGAAAGAGTTGTGCAGTTTCCTGTGGCTGTGCAGTTATTACCGACGCTTCATAAAGGGGTTCTCCAACATCGCCAAACCCCTCACCTGCCTGACAGAAGAACACCGACCTTATGTGTGGACGGACCACGCCGAAGACGCTTTCCAGCACCTGAAGAAGGCCCTGTGCAGTGCTCCAATTTTGGGATTTCCACAACCAGGTGGCGCCTTCATTGTAGACACGGATGCCAGCGACCACTGTAGTGGAGGCGTCCTATCTTAAATCCAGGACGGCCATGAGCGGGTGATAGCCTACTACAGCAAGATGCTATCCAAGGCAGAGAAGAACTACTGCATCACCTGGCGAGAATTATTTTCGGTAGCAAAGACCTTGGAGCACTTCCACAAGTACCTGTATGGTCAGCCATTCCACCTGAGGACTGACCATTCCACCCTAACCTGGCTACTGAGCTTTAAGAACCTGGAAGGCCAGACAGCACGTTGGTTCCAGAGGCTGCAGGAGTACGACTTCAACTCGGAACATCGTAGAGGGAAGAGCCACGGTAACGCAGACGCCATGTCCCGAAGACCCTGTCCAGAACAGTGCGGCCAGTGCACAAGAGTGGAAGAGAAGGAGCGTGCCGCAGCAGTCCGAGTAGTCACGGCAGTGCCTGCGGACGGCTGGGATAGCGCAGGCCTGAGGAGGGAGCAGCTGGTGAACGCAGATTTGGGGCCACTCTTGAGGGAAGTGGAGGCAGGGTCAAGACCCACCTGGGAGGACGTCGCACCAAGGAGCGCCACATACAAGTCGTACTGGGCCCAATGGGACTCGTTGATCAGCGAGGGCGTGCTGTTCCGGGTATGGGAATCACCCGATGGGAAGACGCAGAGAGAACAGTTGGTACTTCCCCAGAGTAAGGTCCCGGAAGTCTTGGAGGAAGTGCACGCTGGTACTTCAGGAGGACACCTGGGAGCAAACCGAACGATTGACAAACTACGGCAGCGCTACTATTGGCTGAGGCTCCGAGCAGATGCTGAGACATGGTGCCGTTAATGTCATGTGTGCGAGGCGAGTCACGGCCCCCCAACTAGGAGCCGGGGTCGCACGCAGCAGTACTACGTCGGAGCGCCATTCGAACGGATCGCTGTCGACATAGCTGGAACATTTCCGATGTCCAACCGAGGCAACAAGTATCTGATGGTGGTCGTGGACTACTTCACCAAGTGGCCGGAGGTGTATGCCATCCCAAACCAAGTGGCAAAGACAATCACAGACTGCCTCGTGGAGCAAGTGTTCTGTCAATTTGGGGTGCCGTTAGAGCTACACAGTGACCAGGGTACCAACTTTGAGTCCAACCTAATGAAGGAGGCACTACAAAGGCTGGGGGTGAACAAGACCCGCACGACGCCTCTACATCCCCAGTCGGATGGCATGGTCGAAAGATACATCAAGACCTTAGAAGAACACCTGAGGAAGGTCGTAGCCAGCCATCAGCGAGACTGGGACGTCAAGGTGTCACTGTTCTTGCTGGCCTACCGCTCGTCTACACACGACACCACGGGGATGACGCCAGCCAGCTTAATGTTTGGCCGAGAGTTACGCCTCCCTTGTGACCTGGCTTTTGGAAGCCCTCCGGAAGCGAAACAGCCAGTGACCGAGTATGTGTAGAACCTGGTGGACCACCTCCAGGACATGCACGAGATGGCTCGCCAGAACATCCAGAAGGCGAGCAACCGCATGAAGACTCAATACGACAGGCAAGCCAACAGCCAAGGGTTCCAGCAAGGAACCCTACCCCTACCCAGACCAGGGGACGCTGCCCGAAGCTCCAGCAGCCATGGCAAGGACCGTACCAGGTGTTGAAGAGGATTAACGACGTGGTCTACCGCATCCAGAAGGTGCCCCGAGGAAAGATGGTGGTACACCTGGATCGCCTGGCCCGCTACGATGGTGCTGTTCGGGACGACCAGCTTTGAGGAGGGAGCAGTGTCACCCAATTAGCGGAAGGCCCGACCAGCTAGCAGCCGGGTTGGCGACAGGAGGCATTCAGGCCACGCCTTGTAGCGCTAACGAGGGGGATGGTTGGAAAAATATCGCTAGCCATCTCTTTCCCCCTGCTTGACGTCTGGAACCTTCCTAATGATTCACTGAACTGCGAGACTTCCAGAAACAGCGATATTCCTATAAAAAGGGGCTGCAGTTGGCGAGTCAGTTCAGTTCTTGGCAAGCAGCCGTGAGGAGCGCCAAGTGAGTGAATGGACCGGAAGACTGTGTACGTGTATCAGAGCAGTTGTACGTAATTGTGAGTGTAGAGTGGACCTGTGACAGATGAACTGGCAAACTGTAATTGTGTGCGCTACGTAATTCTGTGTAATTCGGTGGAAATAAAGAACATTTTGAGTTTGTGCAATTGGACTTTAAATTTCACGAACCCACAAAGTCACAATATCCACATTCTTGTATGTACATATTCATAAATGACTTCCCTGCAGACACCAGATGCAAAGTCACCATGTATGTTGATAACAGTACAATCTGCAACTATCACAAAAATCCTCGTTTCGCGTCGCAGAAATGCAGCAGTACATTGATCACTTTGTTTCATGGCTTCATGACTGGAAAATCAATATTAATGGAAACAAATGCCACTTAATTCATTTCACTAAGCAGTACCACAGTTTGGTAATGGACCTAATGGTCGATGGTCAAATATTGCACTGCTGTCAGCAAGATAAATACCTAGGTGTGACACTGGCATACACAATGCAATGGTCTACCCACATAAAAGATAGAGCAAGCAAAGCGTGGCAGCTATTAAAAGTTATGCACCTCCATTCTTCAAGAGCAAACAGGTACAACTGATCACACAGAAAATGAAGCTAGTCACAGTGATGCAACAAATATTACACAAATAAAAATATTTGTAACAGAGTCTCCACTTAACTTAAGAAGTTGATAATTCTTTCTTCTTTATACAGATCGATTTTGACGGCACATCGCCTTCATCTTCAGTTTATTAACCAAACTCCGTTGTTAAGGAAATCTCGGTTACCATGTAATTTTCTTTTATTATGTTACGTTTCCAACATTACCAACAACTGAATTGGATAGGTAGAGTCAGATTGAAAATTTCAATGCCATAGCTGGGATATGAAACACGGATCTCCCAGTCTGTCCGGTTGCTCTTAACCAGTGAGCTACTGTAGCCAACATGCCAGCATGACATTAAATTCTCCAATTGACGGATACCAGAAGATCGATGGTTCAAATCCTGGCTGTCATTGAACTTTTCAGTGTGACTCTACCTATCCAATTCATCGCCTACGCACAGCTAGTATGGAAGAACGATTAATTTCCAGGTACAACTGAAGTCTAAACTGACACTGTAAGAATCATTTATTCTGTCGGTTCTGTAGGTTTGGGTGGCCTGGACTAATGCCTCCAACACTACCCTGCAATACCTCCAAACCATAAAAACCTTTTCTTAAGAAAAATCCTCTTTGTCCCCACCCACACCAAAAGTGCTACAATCCACATAGAAACAAATACCCTCATAACTGTGAACCATTCTGAAACGTCCTCTTGCATTTGGCGTGCATCAGACAGCAGTCTAACACTGTAATGTGCAATATCGGGAGAGGTGAGCCAATTGCCTGGATTAAGAAGGAATTTCAACTTAAGGCTTAAAGAGCATTTTATAAATATCAGGAACAAAGAAGTAAATAAATTGGCGGTAGCATATCATTTTTGGAATGATAATCACGACATTGAATGAGAAATCCACTTATTAAAAAGTATTCAGAGTCCAACTGCATTAACCACATGGGAAAAAATATTCATAAAGAAATATGAAAGAAAACTGTTCAATTTAGACAGCAACCTTGAAGCGAACCTATATTTCCAAGTTCATCAAGATACCGACAGAGACGCACCTCCAAGGAGTTTACCAAACCAACATTCAGTAGTCGACATTAGCTGAAGATGATAGGAAGGTCCTGACGAAACATGTTCTAAGTAAACACTAGCAATAAATGGAGCATTGAGTACAAGTTCAACTCAAAATTATATTCCATTACTTAATTCCATTTCATGTATTTTCTTGGTTTGTATCAGTAAGCTTCTATTTTTTGTGTTGTGTGTTATGCTTTAACCTGGACCAATTTGGACTTTTATCCTCTCTTGCTTTAATCGATATTTAAAATAAATACACAATTTAACTTATGTGTTTTTATTTTGCATATGTAATTTTAATTTCACATTAATAAACAGTTTCACTTATATCCTTTTTTTCAAAATGATATAAAATGCTAACTGGTTAACAATATCTTAAGTGTATAAATCAAAATACTAAAAATACAACTGAACCATTTTTGTGCAAAATTGAATGTAGCTTTCTTTTGACTGTTTATTAAATTTAGCTGTTCAAAAGCATGACACATAATCATGAGATAAATACATGACACTCAGATCACATTGAGAATATGAAAGATATGCTCTCTACTGATTTTGTCACACAGTACAGTTGAACCTGATGTATACGTATATCAAGGGCAAGAGGAAAGTTTACTTATAACTCAGAATTACGTAAAAATGAGGTTTTCATAATGCATCACTTTTTTAAGTAATACAGTGGGCCTGCACGTATAAAACTTTACAAGCAATAAAGATATGTATAAAGCAAGGTCCTGTTTTAAAGTATTCAGTTAACTTGGCTTGTTTCACTTTTCTTGCATTAAATGCATACAACTCATTTTGCAAAATATATTAATGAACTTAGAGCTTTTTCACTACAACTTTTCTTGCTGATGTAATGCCTACACAGCCTGCTTTCAAGGGGTCCTAAGTTTGAATCTGGGTCAGGATGAGTTATATGGATAAGTTTTCTTCCAGGGCTTTCCGTCACTGATGACTATACACATCATGTATAAGCAAGTTCTAAGTCAGAAGCAAATAAGGTTTTGGCTTTGTGTACTAAGTGCCATTTCTCGTATAACATTTCCTCCTTTTCTCCATGACTGATTAAAACCAACTGAGAACTGAAAGATAAAACCACTGTTCAACAGTAAGCACTAAATACCGAAAATTATCTTTAGTTCTCATTTGTTAATACAACACCATTGCACCAAAGACATATTCAAGCTAACATCCACAGCCGAAAGCCCCCCGCTCAGCTTGCATCTTTGTCAGCGGTGATAAGGAAAATGTGTTTTGAGTTTCTTGTAAGATAGTGTATGCCCCATGCTCATTTAGTTACGTTTAACTCAATTGTATTTCACTGAAATTTAATACATATAAATGCATTGCATATAAATAAGGTTCTATTAACATATTTCTAAATTACATTTTTTTTCGGGTCCCACAAATATTTATGTATAAATGCGAATTCAGAATAAATAGGTTACATATAAAGCAGGTTCAACTGCATTTTGGAAACAGTGAATTGGTTCCTATTGGAGAACACTGTTGATGAATTGGATCACTAGAAGGGAAAAAAATTAAGGAAGTTTGCATTATTTCTTAAAATAATAAAACCCATTACAAAAAAAAATTAGCTTTATTGTCTTCCAATTTTCAATGAATTGTCTTCCATTTTAAATAGGAAAATAAGGTTTCAATTACATTTTCACTTCCATATTACACCCTAGAGCTCTTTTCTTTGAAATTTTTAACCCATTAAATGCAATATTTAGGACAAGTTTACATCCAGTTATTATTTGTACACATAAATTAAGAGTATTTGGCTAGAGTAATATCATTAATTGTGTATAAGGAAGTGTATAAAAGATTATGTTGTTTTCTGTACATTAGCAATATTTTAAACAGAAGTCTTCCATCTTTAAAAATTTTATATAGGCATACAATAATCATCAGTTGCAACTCAATTATTAGTTGTGCTTGTTTGTATATGAGTGCTTACTAAGATTATACCAATATTTTAAACATTAAAGAATACTAGGATTTAACAATGCAGCATTTACAATATATAATAATAATGAAACTGAAGTATTAACTTAGTGCACCTGTTATAATCAATAAAGATATAATATATAAGTTCACAATTTTCTTAAATATTACTTATTCATTTTCCATAAGGTTTGTGAACATTAATGCTATCACAATTATTTTTTGATGAATAGGGTGATGTAGCACCACATTGTGATTATTGCAGATGATACAGGGTACAAATATCAGCTTTAGGTACCAAATGATAGTGCCTTATGAGTTCAGAGCAGGTATTTACTGCTAACTTTGACATATCTTAAACAAAAGACCTGCTATAAAGACAAGTTCACAATAACCTGAGAAGGAGACAAAAACGACAAACAATGTTTCACAATATTCCAGTAATGAGAGCAAGAATGCATATCAATGACTATATCAATAGCAAAATGGAAAACTATTTTGCACTTTGGGATGCCACCTTCCGAGTAGTTAGACCGCTTGACTCTCACATGGCAGCCTGGGTTCAATCCCAGGCGACTGCAGGTGAGATTTCTGGTGGACAACACAGCATAGGAGTGGGTTTTGTCTGGGATCATCTCTGGTTTTCCCTGCCATCTTTCCTTTCATTAACTGTGCCCTCATTTTGTCATCTACTTCTGTCATTCTCATACCAGGCATTGGGCTGATCACCCACCCTGGTTTCTCTATCTGACCCAAAGTTTCTGTCCCTCAACCTGACGCCTAAAGGCATAAGGGATAGATACCTTGTTACCAGGATAGTGATAACACAGGGAAGTTGAAGAAGTGACCAAAGCTGCTTCCAATCCTGCCAGCATAGAAAAACCAATTGTCTAAATGTAAATCTATTATTATTTCCAATTTTAGCTGTACCAAGCTTTATATTTTACGAAGCATAAAATTGTTTGTTAGTCATTGTTAATTTCTACCAGCTTTTGCTGTTTTTTTCCAGGCAGTAGCCAGTTTTCAGTTGCATATAAACAAAAAACCTACAGATGATGCCTTTGCTAGAAGAATCAATAATATATGAATCTGAGGGAGTCAAGACATACACTTTCTGGAATTTGTTCCAATTTTATTCTCCCAGATTGCAACTACGAATGGTTCTAATAGCTGTTTGATGTCATGGCTTCTGCAGTGAAAAAGTCTCATGTGCTCAATGTAGATCTATTATGTCGTACCTGGATGAGATTGAGAAAGTTTCCTGTTAATTGTGAACAATCACATTATAATAACTTTGTGCTTCCTGTTCTGAATGCATTCTTAGGTACTGTGAACAAGCCTTTATATGGATATAAACCACATACTCCATTGGAAAAAATAAGACTTAACATTTTGGCTGTGAAGAAAGCAATGAATTATTTCAGGATTTATAAATGCACCACTATTACTAAAAGTGAAATGAGATCAGCAAGTATGTAAGGAAGAAGAACATTCTACAAAATCACAAGGTATTCAGCACATCACATGTTGTCATTCAAGCAAATTGGTTTGATGTCTAGATTACAAATATGAAATACTTAAACAGAGGAGACCTATGACAAAATATTGTCAACTACACCAATGACAACCAGTCGGCCGGTTGAGGATAGAGGCAAAGTCTCTGAAACATATTCCAGAAAAATTTAAAAGTAAGTGTTGTTTAGTGTCATTAATTGACTCCCTTTAAATTTAATACTTAAACATGTTTATATTTCATGTTCACATTAAGAGATAAAATGAGCAGCATCCAAAGGAGGGTTTTAATTTGCAAAAGAATCTGAAATCTTCACTGATACTATTCATAATATGTGATTTAATACCATCCTGCTTTCATTTGCAAGGTATGTAATAAATGGGAAGATCCTATCATACTGGTTACCTGAACTGATGATTGCACATATCTAGTAATTGAAAGAACCTTACAGGGAACTATCACTATACTCATACCTGTATTTGCTTGAGTGTTTGATGGCATCATCTGTGCTCTATGTGGGGCCTGTGTGCCAAAAATCTGCTGCAGAGTAGAACTGAAGCCTGAAATGTGCTGCAGCTCTGTTTCAGGTGGAGACCACGCTCCTTATGTATTCTATGTGTAGATCTCTGTCTACAGGGGTAAGCATTCCCTCCCGTACAGTTCTGTGTTATTATGCCTATATATTGTGGACTCATTTTCATGTACTTCCAGCTTTACTCCACAGACAGACCCCACATAGAGCAGAGATGATACCATCATACTCTCTAGTGAATACACATATGACCATAGTGATAGTTCTCTTGTTAGTTCAAATACTTGACATTATATAATCACAAACATAAATTGATATCTTTTATTTTGCAAAGTATATTCCACATTAGTAAATAGTATAAGGGAAAAAAAATTAAATCAAATATTTAAGTGATTAAATATTGAATGTGTAAATCTTCCATCTTGGGTGCCAGCATGTGCATCTTAAGCATTATTCTGTGTATGATTTGCAAAGATTCATATTGACTTTTGTTATGACTGAATGCTTACATAAAAATGAAGCTACAAGCAGATTTCTCCTTATGTTAGTGAATGTTACTGATTACTCCTTATCAATCTGCAAAATTTCTTAAAGGCTCTATAGCTATGGTCATGAAATGGATGAAGTTATCCAGGAAGGGAAATGTTTGCTACAATCTGATTTGATTAAAAATGTTTGTCCAAACAGCAATCCCTTCTAATTTTCCTATAGCAAACCAATCATTTAATAATGACAGAGTTCTTTGCTCAATTGGCTGCTAAACCTTACAAATGATGAAGGTAATTTCGCCTCACATTTGGAGAAGAAAATCTCAGTTAGAACTGGTTATACTCAGAGATAAACATTATATTTTTATCTACAAATAGCAGAAATATCTACTGCCCCTAAAGAAAAGCTTATGAAATGAAATTACCTAGGGCATATGGATTGTCAACGTCGCATATCTGCAGCATGATGGTACACTAAACAGCCAACTGTATAAGGACATTGTCAGTTGTATTAGGTTCCTTCAGTGAGGGAAATCATTGAATTTCAACTAGATAACCAACTTGTTTACATAAGCCAGCAGATTTCGAACTGGTTATCATAAAGACAAAATATCACAAAGGACTCTTTGCTCATCAGTAAGCATAGCATCTTGGAGACTGATAGATGGACAGAATAAAAGCTATTACATTAGGATATATAGCTGTGATGTGTTTACAATCTACTGTATACATAAGGAAAATGGGATATTTGTTCCATCTTTATTTCATTTAATACTCTATTGTAATATAGTTTTAAATAATTTTTTCTCAATATTACAACACTTAGAAGTTTTTACTTACATGCCTCTCCATAAAAGCAAACAAATAGGGATTTAGTCTCTGAAATAAATCTGACTAATCATCATCTCACATGGCCATGCTGTGGCCAAGTGGTTAAACCACTCTACTCTCACCAAAGCGACCTGGATTTGATCCTAGACGACCACAAGTGAGGGAAGTGAGGGGCGGGTTTCCTCTGGGTGCTCCAGTTTCCCCCACCATCTCATTCCACTGGTGTTCCATCTTCATTTCATATATCATCAGTATCACCGCCTATAGTGCCGCATGTAGTAAAAGTGAGCATTAAACATTACAAAAAAAAAAATCATCTCGCACAAATCAAGGAAATTCAGACTGTTACAAAGGGGATTACACATTGTTGGAGTATCTGCTTCTATATTCCTTGTTACCTACAGTGGTTTGTTTTCTCTGTGCTCTGTATTTATATTACAAAATTACATTTAATATACTTCTCATTCACCACAAAATTATCTGCACCAAATTCTTGTACAAAAATATGCATCTTTACTCTCTCACCTGCACAACTTGTGGCAACACAGTTCAGATATGTGCATGTTAATCGTCAGCACATGTCTGTCTCCACTTGGTATATAACGTCTCTCTGTCTTACCAATCACCAAGATGCTATCCATACTCATTGGATTTGAAAAAAGATATCCCAAGAGACACCAATGTAAATTGACTGCGTAAAGTAATGTAATTCATTTTGTGAATCTGCTCATTTGGCACAGGCTATATATCTTCATATCTAGAATTCAGAATATGATTTTTTGGTAGCTCTTTATAAAAATATGGAACTGAACTTAGTAATGGAATACTTGTCAGAAACAGAATTGTTCATCACAATTCAAGCATTTCAGCAACATCTGTTTCAAACAGTTTTTTCCTGTACAGCATTTTTTGTCACATTATTATAACAGCTAACTTACACTGCAATGAGTGACAGTTATTTGCTCAATTTATCCAATATAAATCCATTAGTGGCAGTAATAATTGACACAAAAATAAAAATATCTAGCATTCTCAGTGGATTTTTCAGGATTGGAGAAATCTCTGCATAACTCAAATGCAACATCTGAAACTAAAGCAGATGTTGATGTAGCAACTTTATCATATGGCTAGGAACATGACTAAACTGGACTGGACTATGCTACGAAAGGGATTTGGCATGGAGGTCGAAACTTGGTCTGTTGTACCTATGCCCCCAAGTGGGGCACACCTGGAGGAAGGATGAGGCGAAAGGAAACTGAGGATGGCCATCCCTAGGAGCTACGAAAGTGCAGAGGGCAAGGTCTGTACAACTGACCAGTTGGAAACTCCCTGGCAAGACAGTACAGTACATCCCCATCCACCGTGGTCGTGAAACAGCCCACCAGGCCAGCCTGGAGATAAGAGACCATCTCACCAAAGTAGGAAATGTTTACCAGGAGCATATCATCGTGCCATGCAGCACTGAGACTCCCGCTGACACTTCTACCCTGAAAGAGACCACCAGATGACAGGTGATATGAAATGATAATGGAGATGAAATAGAGGGACAGGAAATTTGGGGAATGTAATTAACCTACCCAGCATTCACCTGGTGATCTGGGAAAAAACCCAAAAAAAACTGTGGGTCAGGTAGGTCAGACCTCCTGAATGCAGGCCACTGCCTGAGCCAGTTGGAACTGCCGCTCGGATGGAACATGACTTCTTTTGTCTTAAAATGCATGCAGTAATTATTCTATGATTCAACTAACACAAGATATTCAATAAATTATATTTGATTTAGTGTTAATAATTTTAAATTTTATTTTTAACACAAAATATTTACAGCATTTAAAATTATGTTGTCAGTATCAGACATTTACCATTTTGATGAGGCATCAAAGCATGTAATTGATTGCCCACCTCAACAGCATAGATGGTAGCATGTCTGCCTCACATTCAAGAGGTCCCAAGTTCAAATTTCGGTCATAGTGAGTTACCTGGATAAGGTATTTTTTTCAGGGTTCCTTATCTTTAAAGATGAATATCAGGTAACTCTAAGCTCTATGGACCCCAGACTCATTTGAGCATCATTTTACCCATTTCATTCATCTTCCAATATGACTTAATGATGGAAGACCTAAATTAAAACAAAAAGTATCCGACTCATAGATTTTGCATATTTGTAATCTATTCATCAACCACAAGATATGAGAAGGAAGTAGTTCAAGAGACATGCATGGTATAACTGCAATAGCAATATAATATTATTCTGCACAGTATTGTTCAATAATTCATTACAAAATGGTATAACCAACAGTGACATAGTATATAAGATGACAAACAAATTCTTAAAGCATTAGGGTTGACTGAACAGCAATACTGTTAAAATATCTTGATTAGTATTGTAAGTAGGCTTACAGTTAAAAACCTTCATGGTGAACTGAGTCATTTCATTTGATGTCCCTGGAGGCAGTCTTTTTGTATTCAGCAGTAGAGCTTGTTACATTAATATAGTCTGGCATGTCCTCGTAAGATGTAGCTGAATTTAATCCAATGTATTCTTTCTGAGCATTGCTTTCAACTTCTTCATTTGATTTCCTTTCTACAGTTTTTGAGTTATGATTTAGACTCAAGTCGTCATTGTTATTTTCAAGAATCAGGTATTGATTGTCTTCGGATTGTGATTCTTCTGGTATTTCTGCCACCACTTCCTTCAGTACATCCATTTCACTGGTTCTACCTTGGCCTTGTTGGCTGCCTGGCAATTCAGTACCTGCTGCTTCAATTAAAGGTAAAGGAAAAAGAACAGAAATGATAAATTGATAAGTAGTGTTCTATCAAATTTATAGGTATTTAGTGTTAGTATTTTTATATCTTGAAAAAAAAATCCTCTCCTGCAAAGAGCCATGTGAATTCTTGAGAAGTTTCTGAGGCTATATAATTCTTATCTTTAAGAAATGTATTCTTTTCATTACACTGCCACCAGTATAGCTTCAAGTCATGGTACAAGGGCAATTGAATAAGTATCCCTGTTGCTAAGGGAAGTTTGTACTCTCATTTGTTATACATTGTCAAAACAAATTTGGTGCTGATTCCTAGATTAGTTTACATTTTACAGACATTTCAATAAGTAGTTCAACATATTTTTGCTAAAATGGAAAAAGTGCAACACTGTTCAATGATTCGCTTTTTACTTTTAGATAGGAGAACTTGAGAGGGGACTAAAGCAAAATTGGAAGCTGTTTATGCAGACCTTTTGCCTTCTATGACAACAGTTAGATATTGGTATAGCAAATTTAAATGTGGTCAAACATCCACTTTTGATGAGGAATGTCGAGGATGCCCTCTAGATGTGGTTACAGAGGAAGCCAATGAAAAGGTCCATGGTATGATTCTTGCTAACTGTCGAATGAAAATTCACAAAATGGCTGAGACCATAGGTGTATCAATGGGTATGGAAATTCGTATTTTACATGATAAGTTGAAGATGAGAAAGCTGTCAGCCCAATGGGTGCTGTGTTTGCTCACAGTGGACAACAAGCAGGTGTCCACTTTCAACTTCAAAGCTGTTTAAACAAAATCCAAAGGTCTTTTTGCATCAGTTGGCACTGTTAATAAGACCTGGATTGATCATTATACTCCATAAACCAAGCAACAATCAAAACAATGAATTGCTTCCAGAGAATCTGCTCCAAAGAAGGCAAAGGCAGTCCTATTGGAGTGAGTTATTGGCCCATTTCAACAAGAAGTTGAAGAAGACATGGTAGTAGTAGTAGTAGTAATAGTAATGGTAATGGTAATGGTAATGGTAATGGTAATGGTAATGGTAATGGTAATGGTAATGGTAATGGTGGTAATGGTGGTGGTGGTGGTGGTGGTGGTGGTGGTGGTGGTGGTGGTGGTGGTGGTGGTGGTGGTGGTGGTGGTGGTGGTGGTGGTGGTGGTGGTGGTGGTGGTGGTGGTGGTGGTGGTGGTGGTGGTGGTGGTGGTGGTGGTGGTGGTGGTGGTGGTGGTGGTGGTGGTGGTGGTGGTGGTGGTGGTGGTGGTGGTGGTGGTGGTGGTGGTGGTGGTGGTGGTGGTGGTGGTGGTGGTGGTGGTGGTGGTGGTGGTGGTGGTGGTGGTGGTGGTGGTGGTGGTGGTGGTGGTGGTGGTGGTGGTGGTGGTGGTGGTGGTGGTGGTGGTGGTGGTGGTGGTGGTGGTGGTGGTGGTGGTGGTGGTGGTGGTGGTGGTGGTGGTGGTGGTGGTGGTGGTGGTGGTGGTGGTGGTGGTGGTGGTGGTGGTGGTGGTGGTGGTGGTGGTGGTGGTGGTGGTGGTGGTGGTGGTGGTGGTGGTGGTGGTGGTGGTGGTGGTGGTGGTGGTGGTGGTGGTGGTGGTGGTGGTGGTGGTGGTGGTGGTGGTGGTGGTGGTGGTGGTGGTGGTGGTGGTGGTGGTGGTGGTGGTGGTGGTGGTGGTGGTGGTGGTGGTGGTGGTGGTGGTGGTGGTGGTGGTGGTGGTGGTGGTGGTGGTGGTGGTGGTGGTGGTGGTGGTGGTGGTGGTGGTGGTGGTGGTGGTGGTGGTGGTGGTGGTGGTGGTGGTGGTGGTGGTGGTGGTGGTGGTGGTGGTGGTGGTGGTGGTGGTGGTGGTGGTGGTGGTGGTGGTGGTGGTGGTGGTGGTGGTGGTGGTGGTGGTGGTGGTGGTGGTGGTGGTGGTGGTGGTGGTGGTGGTGGTGGTGGTGGTGGTGGTGGTGGTGGTGGTGGTGGTGGTGGTGGTGGTGGTGGTGGTGGTGGTGGTGGTGGTGGTGGTGGTGGTGGTGGTGGTGGTGGTGGTGGTGGTGGTGGTGGTGGTGGTGGTGGTGGTGGTGGTGGTGGTGGTGGTGGTGGTGGTGGTGGTGGTGGTGGTGGTGGTGGTGGTGGTGGTGGTGGTGGTGGTGGTGGTGGTGGTGGTGGTGGTGGTGGTGGTGGTGGTGGTGGTGGTGGTGGTGGTGGTGGTGGTGGTGGTGGTGGTGGTGGTGGTGGTGGTGGTGGTGGTGGTGGTGGTGGTGGTGGTGGTGGTGGTGGTGGTGGTGGTGGTGGTGGTGGTGGTGGTGGTGGTGGTGGTGGTGGTGGTGGTGGTGGTGGTGGTGGTGGTGGTGGTGGTGGTGGTGGTGGTGGTGGTGGTGGTGGTGGTGGTGGTGGTGGTGGTGGTGGTGGTGGTGGTGGTGGTGGTGGTGGTGGTGGTGGTGGTGGTGGTGGTGGTGGTGGTGGTGGTGGTGGTGGTGGTGGTGGTGGTGGTGGTGGTGGTGGTGGTGGTGGTGGTGGTGGTGGTGGTGGTGGTGGTGGTGGTGGTGGTGGTGGTGGTGGTGGTGGTGGTGGTGGTGGTGGTGGTGGTGGTGGTGGTGGTGGTGGTGGTGGTGGTGGTGGTGGTGGTGGTGGTGGTGGTGGTGGTGGTGGTGGTGGTGGTGGTGGTGGTGGTGGTGGTGGTGGTGGTGGTGGTGGTGGTGGTGGTGGTGGTGGTGGTGGTGGTGGTGGTGGTGGTGGTGGTGGTGGTGGTGGTGGTGGTGGTGGTGGTGGTGGTGGTGGTGGTGGTGGTGGTGGTGGTGGTGGTGGTGGTGGTGGTGGTGGTGGTGGTGGTGGTGGTGGTGGTGGTGGTGGTGGTGGTGGTGGTGGTGGTGGTGGTGGTGGTGGTGGTGGTGGTGGTGGTGGTGGTGGTGGTGGTGGTGGTGGTGGTGGTGGTGGTGGTGGTGGTGGTGGTGGTGGTGGTGGTGGTGGTGGTGGTGGTGGTGGTGGTGGTGGTGGTGGTGGTGGTGGTGGTGGTGGTGGTGGTGGTGGTGGTGGTGGTGGTGGTGGTGGTGGTGGTGGTGGTGGTGGTGGTGGTGGTGGTGGTGGTGGTGGTGGTGGTGGTGGTGGTGGTGGTGGTGGTGGTGGTGGTGGTGGTGGTGGTGGTGGTGGTGGTGGTGGTGGTGGTGGTGGTGGTGGTGGTGGTGGTGGTGGTGGTGGTGGTGGTGGTGGTGGTGGTGGTGGTGGTGGTGGTGGTGGTGGTGGTGGTGGTGGTGGTGGTGGTGGTGGTGGTGGTGGTGGTGGTGGTGGTGGTGGTGGTGGTGGTGGTGGTGGTGGTGGTGGTGGTGGTGGTGGTGGTGGTGGTGGTGGTGGTGGTGGTGGTGGTGGTGGTGGTGGTGGTGGTGGTGGTGGTGGTGGTGGTGGTGGTGGTGGTGGTGGTGGTGGTGGTGGTGGTGGTGGTGGTGGTGGTGGTGGTGGTGGTGGTGGTGGTGGTGGTGGTGGTGGTGGTGGTGGTGGTGGTGGTGGTGGTGGTGGTGGTGGTGGTGGTGGTGGTGGTGGTGGTGGTGGTGGTGGTGGTGGTGGTGGTGGTGGTGGTGGTGGTGGTGGTGGTGGTGGTGGTGGTGGTGGTGGTGGTGGTGGTGGTGGTGGTGGTGGTGGTGGTGGTGGTGGTGGTGGTGGTGGTGGTGGTGGTGGTGGTGGTGGTGGTGGTGGTGGTGGTGGTGGTGGTGGTGGTGGTGGTGGTGGTGGTGGTGGTGGTGGTGGTGGTGGTGGTGGTGGTGGTGGTGGTGGTGGTGGTGGTGGTGGTGGTGGTGGTGGTGGTGGTGGTGGTGGTGGTGGTGGTGGTGGTGGTGGTGGTGGTGGTGGTGGTGGTGGTGGTGGTGGTGGTGGTGGTGGTGGTGGTGGTGGTGGTGGTGGTGGTGGTGGTGGTGGTGGTGGTGGTGGTGGTGGTGGTGGTGGTGGTGGTGGTGGTGGTGGTGGTGGTGGTGGTGGTGGTGGTGGTGGTGGTGGTGGTGGTGGTGGTGGTGGTGGTGGTGGTGGTGGTGGTGGTGGTGGTGGTGGTGGTGGTGGTGGTGGTGGTGGTGGTGGTGGTGGTGGTGGTGGTGGTGGTGGTGGTGGTGGTGGTGGTGGTGGTGGTGGTGGTGGTGGTGGTGGTGGTGGTGGTGGTGGTGGTGGTGGTGGTGGTGGTGGTGGTGGTGGTGGTGGTGGTGGTGGTGGTGGTGGTGGTGGTGGTGGTGGTGGTGGTGGTGGTGGTGGTGGTGGTGGTGGTGGTGGTGGTGGTGGTGGTGGTGGTGGTGGTGGTGGTGGTGGTGGTGGTGGTGGTGGTGGTGGTGGTGGTGGTGGTGGTGGTGGTGGTGGTGGTGGTGGTGGTGGTGGTGGTGGTGGTGGTGGTGGTGGTGGTGGTGGTGGTGGTGGTGGTGGTGGTGGTGGTGGTGGTGGTGGTGGTGGTGGTGGTGGTGGTGGTGGTGGTGGTGGTGGTGGTGGTGGTGGTGGTGGTGGTGGTGGTGGTGGTGGTGGTGGTGGTGGTGGTGGTGGTGGTGGTGGTGG